>JASAND010028129.1:0-93443 GCA_030248195.1 Trissonchulus latispiculum | reverse complement strand
CTAGTAAACCTGGACCCGGGGGGTGGGGATTTGTTGTGACGGAGAACGTGCTCCCAGTTGATTCCAAAAGGATGGTCAGAAAATAGTTGACTAATCCACCACTTTTCTTTCTTCTTCCGAGTAGTTTCGTCGTCAGAAAAATCCAATACAGTTACTAATAATTGATCTAATGTATGGGTATGGTTCCTGAAATCACACGAAAGAGGTTTACTAGCATCCATTTTTCGAATGTCACACCTGTGGTTGTTAAACCTGATGGAGAGAGGATTTCCGCTTTCTCCAACATATTGGGAGGGGCACCCCTTAATCTCCGCCAGATATACAGTCCCCTTGCTTGTACAGTCAAAATGGCCCTTCAGACGATATTCCAAGCCAGTTACAGAGCTCCTGATGCTAGTGCCGGTTTTGATAGAGGGGCAGAGAGCACATTTCCGCCTGCCGCATCGAAAGGTTCCACTGGGCTCAGAATTAGCGATCCGTGGGGCTCTTTCTGGCACTGGCAATTTGGCCTTCACAAGCATGTTTCTAAGCTTAGGTGGGGGACGCCAGAACAGATTCACTTTAAAGCTTAGACCATTCAGAAAATGTTCATGACTTCTTAGGATGGTTTTAACGTTTCTGAGGTCCGGATGGTATGGCAGGACCAAGTAGAACGACTTTTCTTCAGGCTGTGTCCCAGGATCGAGTTTGGGAGTGAGTAGCTGGTCTCTATCTGCTGACAAAGCCCTTTCGATCCTCCGCTGAACTTTGCCTCTGGGATAGCCTCTTCTTACCAAGTCTTCTTTCAGCTGCCTACACCTGAGCCGGGCCGTGTCTGGATTTGAGCAGATACGGCAAATCCTCAAGGCCTGGCTATATGCAATTGGAAGCTTATGCTCTACAGGGTGGCAGGATTCGAAATGGAGATACTGTCTCGTGTCCGTGGGTTTCGTGAATAGGTCTGTTATAATTCTTCCATCCCGGATTTCTACTGAAACGTCTAGAAAGTTAACTTTGGTCTCACCCACGTCGACTTCCAAGTTGATGCTGGGGATAAGGCTATTCGCCAGCTGCAGAAATTCAGCTAGGTCATCTCGGGTGCCATCCCAAATAATGAAAATGTCATCGATGTAGCGCCACCAAACCAAGGGTTTGTTTGCCTACTCCTACTGACCCTCCCGGGAATTTCGGTCCTCCGGTCCCCCCAGTTCTTTCCCGTCTGACCCCTGGAGCCCCAACCCTAGAGAACTTTGAAATTTTCCTTCCCTCTCGAAATTGGATCCCCCGCTATCTGACCCCTCAGGAACGACAGCAGCGTGTGATGAATCGTCTGAAGAAGATGCCCCCGGTGGAGCATCGAAACCGGTTACGTGATTAAGGTTGGTCTGACTTTGGGTGTCCACGTTTGATTTTCATTTCTCTAATTAGCATTACAATAATAACAGTAGATAAAGTTCGGATCCGTAACAAAAGAACATTCGTATCGTATCTCATAAGTTAGTTTCCCTGCGTTGTGGGAGTAGTAGCAGTAGCAGCAGCAGCAGAATTTCCAAATCGGCGACCGGGCACTCTCGGCCTGACCAAATGACTACCAGGAGCCATCATGGACCACGCAACCTCACTATAAGTTGGATGCGTAGGCGCCAGACTTAGGGCCGCTGACCTAGCAGTACCAGCATTAGTAGTAGTAGCAGCAGCAGCAGTGAACGCAGCCGCAACCTCAGGTGGGTACGTCGCTGCCACCCGCCCATTTGGACGACCAAGACCCAGACCTTCAGGAACCACCGGGACCGCCGTGGGACGCATATCGGTAACCAGAAGGCCATGTTGCTGATGCTGTGCAGCAGCATAGCGCATGGCCTGCCTTTCACGAAACGTCATGTCCCGCCGGATCCCCCACCCTTGCGGGAACTTCTTCTCCCTGGCCAAATCAAGAATCACCTTCTTGACCCGTTGATCGGACAGCTGCACCTTCAGTAGAGGAGGGCCATCACGTTGCGGGGCGTCACGCCAGATATTGACGACGGCATCCGCAGCAACGCCCACATCCACCATAGCCTCCCGGATAATGTCAATATCAGGTTTATTGGGATCTGGCTGAACACCGAAGGCACAAATTTTGTCCCGTTTTTCTCTCATCTGCTCCGCCTCCGCCATGCTGGCGAAAACCGCTTCTGTCGTAGCCTTAGACACAACCGTAGCTAAGCCAACCAGCCACGACTGCACATCAAAGGTAGATACAAAACTGTCTAATTTCGCCTCCAAAGAGTCAAGACGAGACGTGATCGCCACTGGATCCGGGGAGCCTCCCCCAGGAGCAGGAGGGGCAGAGGACTGCATGGAGTTGACCAGAGAGCGAGTCTCATTCAGCTGCTCGCGCAACTGGACAAGCTCAACCTTCATATTCTTCACCGTAGGAACAACACCTTTGCATTCCAGGCACAGGAAAACAACCCCGGATGCCATATTCGTCTTCAGGTTGCCAGTAGAGCAGGCATCATGAAAATTCTGCCCGCAGCAGTAGCAGGAGGTAGGGGAGGAGGAGTCGATAGTTTTATTACACTTCGAGCAAATTTACTGCGGCATGATGGACAGCAGGACTAAATATTAGGCAGAGATAGATAAATAGAGAAATATAATAAATCGTAACCAATCAATAACAGCAGGACAGAAATAATCCAGATAATCGTAATACAGGACAGGCGATAAGGCAGACAAAACTGAGGTGGATGGACAGACAGCCGATGTTCCTGCGTAACTGTACGGTGTCGAACTTCACTTTGCCACACAGTCTGCCAGCTCTACGATTAACTGCCTCTAGCCCCCATAGAGCATAGTCCGGTAAATCGGTACAGATTGGTAGGCAGTATTCGAAGCATGGACGTATGGCAGCCCTGTAGAGGTGAGCCTGAGCGTTGTGACTGAGGGAGATGGAGCACCGCCGCAGCATGCCGAGCAGACGACCAGCGGTATTCGACCAATAGCGGTATTTCGACCACTGCAGCCTGGTTTACTTTAGGCAAAAATAAGTGGGGGGAGAGTGGGGAGGGAGGTCGAAAAGTGGGGGAGGGAAATAAAATGAGCCAAAAATTCTAAAAATGCTGTATATACGTATATATAGCCTGTTTTCCACATATATACACTGTTATAACTATGCTTAAAAGTGCTCAAAAATCAAGTTTTAGCACCAAAAAAGGCGATTTTTCAGCAAAAATTTCCGGCGAGGCCGGAAATTTTTTGAAAATTTTGACCAAAAATCCTTAAAATTTGGCATTTTCTGTGCACCCTATAGTGAGTGGGGGGAAGCCCAAAAAAGTGGGGGGGGGGGCGAGTGGGGGGCGGGCGCGCGCCCCCCCCCCAGTAAAATAAACCCAGGCAGCTTGCGTACATTCTGGCGGTCCCGCTTCCGATTAATGCGCTATTAACCTAGTCCTCACAGGTGGACAAGGGGGGGGAATTTCCCCCCCCCCTCGGCGAAGTCGCCCACAAGGGGTCGCGAAATTGCTCCCACAAGGGGTAAGAAAATTGGCCACAAGGGGTAAGAAAATTGCCCAAAAAGTAGGTTTTACGACTAAAATTTCCAAAAATTTTCCGGCTTTGCCGGAATTTTTCCCTTAAAATTACTATTTTTAGCTAAAAAAACGTCCAAAAAACGTATATATTTAAGCTCAAAAATTGCTGTTTTTTGCTAAAAATAGGCTAAAATAGCTTAAAAATCGCTTTCAAAAGTACCCCTAAGAAAAATCGCTTTCACAAGGGGTACCCAAATTTGCTTCCACAAGGGTCAGTGAAATTTGACCTCCCGTTCTGGTATGCTGGTCCTCCTGGCATTTACAACCTGCCCCTCCCATATTAACGTTTTAAAACCTAGGCCTCTGTCCGCTTAAAACCCAGTGCCACCCATATTTCATTTTTCACCGCTCTCGCGCTCCCCTATAATATATATATACACTTATATAAAACTGTTATTTTATGACTGCTTTGCATAGGTCAGGGTATTTTTTACCGGGGGGGGGCGGGCCCCCCCCCCGAAAATGCCTTCCCCCCCCGAAATCGCCCCTCCCGGGATTTTTGCTTTCCCCCCCCGGGATTTTTTGGAGGCCCATTTTTTTTGCCAAAAATAGGTCAATTTTCAAAAATTTTCTGGCTTCGCCGGAGATTTTTTCGTAAAAATAGCTATTTTCAGCTTAAATTCTGGCATTTTTGAGAACTTTTTCCGTTTCACCATGCAAAATATGCCAAAAAATACCATTTTTTGGCTCATTTTTGCAAAAAATCTTCCCCCGCTGGGTTTACTTTAGGCAAAAATAAGTTGGGGGGGGAGAGTGGGGGGGACGCCCCCCCCCCCCCCCGCCCCACTAGGGGGGGGGGGAAGTGTCGAAAAGTGGGGGGGGGGGAAATAAAATGAGCCAAAAATGCTGTATAAACAGCCTGTTTTCCACATACACTGCTATAACTATGCTTAAAAGTGCTTAATAATCAAGTTTTAGCACCAAAAAAGGCGATTTTTGATCAAAAATTTCCGGCTAAGCCGGAAAATTTTTGAAAATTTTGACCGAAAATCCTTCAAATTTGGCATTTTCTGGGCGGCACCCTATAGTGAGTGGGGGGTGAAGCCCAAAAAAGTGGGGGGGGGCGGTGCTCGCGTGGGGGGGAACCCCACAAGTGGGGGCACAGCCCCCCAGTAAAATACACCCATCCCCCCGAAAATTTCTCCCCCTCCCCCCCCCCGGGCCCCCCCGGGAAGCCCCCCCCCCCGGAAAAAATACCCTGTAGACATAGGCGTAGATAAGGGGGGCGCCCGGGCGGGCGCCCCCCCCCCGAAGCCCATTTGCCCCCCTGGAAATTTTGCTAGAGCAAAAATTTTTAAGCTCGCGCGCAGCGCGAGCTTAGCATATTCAGCCAGTTTTGTCGTGAAAAGTAGTCTGAAAAATAGGTTTTGACCCTTTAATTTTTCAAAAAATCGCTAGCTCGAAGTCAAACTTAGAAGAAAATTTCGTGCGAAAGTTACCGGAAATATGGGTTTAAAACGTAATATTTCTAAAAATTTTCTACTGGGGGCTGAGCCCCTATAGTCCTGCTTTACTCATATGTATTACGAATGGGTGTTATTCCCCGTGGGTGTTATTCCTTCTGGCTTATCCCTAGTGGGGGGGGGGGGGGGGGGGGGCGCCCCCCATTCGGCGACCTCCCCCCCCCCCCCCATTCGAGGAGCCCCCCCCATGAAAAGCCCCCCCCATAAATCCCGACCTCCCCCCCCCATAACCCCAAAAATTGCCAAATTTTACCATTTTTACCCTAAATTTTCAAAAAATTTTCCGGCTTCGCCGGATTTTTGACTAAATTTTCGCTATTTTAGCTTAAAAAACACCTAAAATTAGTCATTTTTTAGCGATTTTTAGCAGTTAGTACGCAAAAAACCCACAAAAATTCGAAAAAAATTTCTAAAATATGCCCCCCCCCCCCATTTTGGGTGAGCCCCCCCCCCACCCGTGGGGGCCCCCCCCCCCAATTATGCCCCCCCCCCCCATAAAAAATTGCCAAGGGATAAGCCAGTCCTTCGCGACATTTGGATTCTCCACAGCTCTTCCACGCGTGCAATGCTAGCTATTATTTGCTGATCTGAAATAAAACAGCAAGAACGTGCTTAGAAATAATTCCTTTCATGTCTAAAATATCAAAAATGTTTGACTTCTGGGGATTCAAAAACAATTCAGTTCAAAATAAGTTGAAAATTATCAACTGTGATCTTAAAGAATTAGTTTCTCTAGCAGCTTTTTGGTGAAAACCTGAGAAAGTCAACTTTATTAAGCCGTTTCTGATGAAAATTTCTCAAGTTTACTACAGCTTCTGTAGTCGCTTTTTGTCAAAATCTGGAAAAATCAATTTTATTTTGAAAAGTGTTGAAATTTACGGTCGACTGTGGGTCGCGGTAAAAATTGCTGAATTTCGGAGGGGGTTGGGGTAGGTTCGGCCCCTGCACCCCCCCCCCGACTTGCCAAAGATCGGCCCACCCCGACGAAAAGACCTATCTACGCCACTGCCTGTAGATAGTGATAAAGTGCTGCTATGACTGAAGCTGAACAGCCCATTTTGGTTCTTGACAGTTTTGACCAACACCAGCAACTTTCCTCTTTGAAGCTGTCTGATGATGCCTCAGTTCTATATATATACGTAGTTGCTTCCAAAGCTGGTGATGAGCTGAGCTTTGACCAGCTGGCACAACAGACCGCTCTGGCATCGGTTGGTGACATGTGTTCGATTTGGAGCCCAGAGCCGGACTGTGCCAGTTCCATTGTCCTCCCGCCGGAACGTTTGGTCTTCTGCCGGAAGCATCTGTGTCAGCCTGAAGTCTTTTGGTTCTATGTGGTCGCTGAGCAGCGCTTCAAGTATATACGTCTATATACGTCACGTACTATCAGCCTAATCGTTCAGGCTGCGTGGTTGTACGTACAAACAGCCTTAAAACAGATTGTACGTACAACCAAAACTGTCACAGCAGGATGTCTTCATCTATTATATACTTAGACGTTACGCATATGACATGCTTATGTGTACGCGCATATATATATGTTGGCACAATGAACTTCAAGTTAATTGCCCTTATCGACATTGAAAGTATTGTATAAATGAGGAATTTTAGGGAGGGAACTGGCTGGGCTTATTCTAGTGGGTGGGGGTGGGCCCCCCCCCATAAACACCCTTCCCCCCCCCCAAAATCGTTCCCCCCCAAAAATCGCCCCCCCCCAAAAAAAGTGGGTGCCCCTTTTGGTACCAACTTTTACCCTGAAAAAATCGCTGAGAAGGCCAAATTTTCAAAAATTTTCCGGCTTCGCCGGAGATTTTTAGTCCATTTTTGCCTATTTAAGCACGATTTTTGCACTAAAAACGAACTTTTTTGGCGCTTACTATAAAAATAGCGCTATTTTTAGCATGTTTTTAGAAAAATTTTGAAAAATTTTCGCCCCCCCCTAAGAATGACTCGCCCCCCGAGGGCCCCCCCCAAGAAAAATTCCCTAGAATAAGCCCAGGGTATACGTAAATCTCTTAACTACTTGCATAAATCTTTAATTAAACTACGTATATAAGTACTGCTTTAGCTTATAAACTTGAAATTTAACAATTTGTACAAAAAATGCCAAAAATCGCTAAAAAATGACTAATTTTAGGTGTTTTTTACGTTAAAATAGTGAAAATCCGGCGAAATTTTTTCGAAAATTTAGGGTAAAAATGGTAAAAATTGCCAATTTTTTGGGTTATGGGGGGGAGGTCGAAATTTATGGGGGCTTTTCATGGGGGGGGGAGGTCGCCGAATGGGGGGCGGCCCCCCCGCCCCCCCAGTAAAAATAAGCCAGATGCCCCGGCCCCGGTGGTCAGGCCCCGGTACCGACCGGGGCCAAAAATTAGCAAAATTTTGTGAATTTTTGACATTTTTTGACCAAAATTTTGAATTTTCGAAAGTCAAAAACTGTTAAAAATCGTTTGTTTTGCGCCGATACTAATGATAACAAGGATAGTAACGTTTGCATATCAAAAATTATTGCAAAATTTAAATTTTCCAGAAAATTTTTGAAAATTTTCGATTTGGACCCCCAATTTCCAGGCCCCGACCCCGGTACCGGGGTCAAGGTGGCCCCAGCCCCGGATGGGGCCACGATGAGGTCCCGGCCCCGGCCCCGGCCCCGGCCCCGGTAGTGGCGGCCCCGGTGCATCTCTACTTAAAATGTCAATAAGGGCAATTAACTTGAAGTTCATTGTGCCAACATATATATATATGCGCGTACATATGCATAAATGTCATATGCGTAACGTCTAAGCATATAATAGATTTAATAGTCTACAAATATATATACGTATATATATATATATTCATATATATATTTTTTGGTAAAAGTTTTTGAAAATTTCCCTATTTTCGCTAAAATTAGGATCCCCAGTAACTCGCGGGTTAGGAAAGCAAAAATTAGGGCCTCCTCTTTAAAAAAGAGTCAGGTGCGTTGGTGTAACTTCTATACGTATATACGTACATACAAACAGAAACCAGGGATTAAATCATCCCAGGTTAATTCCAAGTTAAGGTTAGCTTAATTAACCCGGGTGGTGACTTCATCCGGTTTTAGACGCTGATAACAACCCCAAATAAGCCTAATTAAATTTTAATGGGGAAATGAAAGTCCTTTGACTGGCTTGAAGAAGTATTCTGTATTTGAATCGGGAATTTTTTTGAATGTTTGATTAGATGATCACTAACAATTCGAAACCTCGCGTTGCCGATTTCGGACCATTTGCTCAGTTTCGTCAGAAATGACGCCACAGGCAAAAAACTGTCCAGAATTTACATTTAATTCTCGCTTATGCAGATCGTCTCTTCAATTACGTGCATGTATGCTAATAACTAACATTTTATGTTTTTGTTTAGACTGAACGACCCCTGGATCCAAACACAACAGCCAGAGAACGGTTGAAGAACGGATGAAATGGGCGATTTCTCCCAGTCCCTGCGCGTCTGTTTCACTGATTCAGGGGCCTTGACCGGGGAACTTCAGGCCGTCTGTGCTCACCACCTCATCCAGCGATCTGTTCACAGGGTTGGGATGGGAGCCCCAGTTGTGGGGATCTGGTGACCCTGGCGTCGGACAATGCCTACAAGGCCCTGTCCCGTTGGGGGCGTAACCTCTGGCTGCGTCCCTTCTTTCCCAAGCATTCCCATGTCTATTAGCTACGGGTGCTTGCCTACCTATCGACAGCTCTGTAGCTCCATATTGGCTGCTCCTGGTAAAGGACAGTTTGTTTACAGCTTGTTTGCTTGCAGTTTTAGGGGGATGGGCATTTCAAGAGATTGTCCTAAACGCTGAGAGTTTTGTTAATTTAAGAGAAATGGAGCGGTGGTATTCCCGCCTAAGTTAGGAGAATATTTTTAAAACGGCATTCTCCTAAGTAGCTGCCCAAGCCGGATTTAGGAACGTTGTTTAAAATTCGGCCAAAAAACTTTTGTTTTTTCTAATATTTCTGTTTAGTTTGCACGCAGTTTGTTGCGTCTTCGAAATTGAACTACGTACGTATTATAACCCGTAACCCGTAATTATAACCCGTATATAAAAAGGGCAAATATTTGAAAATTTATAGCACACGCAATAAGCGTTGTAGCGAGCGGTAACATTTTGACATAGTTGGATTCAGCAAAGATGGAATATTTAGCATGACTTATGTGCACACAATTTTTTGATACCAGTATATATATTGAAATTTTGGGTCAAAAGGTGGTGATTTTTAGAAAAAAGCAACTTTCACATTTTAAAAAGTTACTTCTACTGCGTTAAAGCAGATGCTTAGGCGGTCCCGAAATGAAATCAAAAAAATTTCTATCAAATACTGAGCGAACAGTAGCTTGTCAAAAGTGCAAGAGCGGCAAACATCAGAGGATTTTGAAAATCGAAAAATGCTAATAAAAATTCAGACCTTAACCACAGGTGGACAAGGGGGGGGGGGAAAGGGGGGGGGGGAAATTCCCCCCCCTCCGCGAAGTCGCCCACAAGGGGTCTCGAAATTTGCTCTCACAAGGGGTAAGAAAATTGGCCACACACAAGGGGTAAGAAAATGGCCCAAAAAATAGGTTTTACGACTACAATTTCGCAAACTTTTCCGGCTACGCCGGAATTTTTCATTAAAAATCACTGTTTTTCGCTAAAAAACGCCCAAAAAACGTTGTTTTAGCTAAAAAATAGCTGTTTTTCGTTAAAAAACGTTAAACAACGCTTAAAAATCGCTTTCAAAAGTACGCTTAAGAAAAATCGCTCTCACAAGGGGTACCCAAATTTGCTTCCACAAGGGTCAGTGAAATTTGGCCTCCCGTTCAGGTATATATGACCTTAACCCTTTCATTTTTTTATCTTAACCCGATTTTCTTCCTTCTTGTGCCATTCTGCGTGTTTTCTGATGAGAAAATTTTTGTGGAACCTGGTTTCAGGTAATATTTATGACCTCGAATTTGTTTTTGTATTGAACTGGTACTAATTCTACTGTCTACTGGCTTCAGAGAAAATGTTGCCACTACTGTGGTATATAGTGGCATGGGTGTACTCAGGGGCGAGGTTTTGGGGGTTGAAAGTTGAAACATCCTTGTTTTGGGTTATACGAAGTAAAATTTTCTCAATACTTCATTACAAAAAGTATAATTTTTGTCAAAACCCCTACCTTTTCGGTACATGTTATGCCAAAACCCCTTCCTTTTCAAAATCTTGGGTACGCCCTATGTAGCTGTATTATCCAAAACAAAATACAACCTCAATCTAGCTACTGGTGGCCTCTGTGAAGCATTCCCGTTTATCTCCTATTATGTTGTATTTTTATTTTTGTCTTGTATTTTAGAGGCGATTTATGCCCGGGAGCGGTGGTGGTCAGTCGGGCGTTTCGACTGGCGGTGTGGCTGGGTGGATGGGCTATCTGATGTCTTGGCTGATCCCTTGACTTTCCTCTACACTATGATTGGAAACATCTTTTTCTCGGGTTCGCCGCGACCAGTCACCGCTTCGCCAGGGTCGGGCCAGTCCGGATCATCGAGTGGTGGTCCTAAATCGGGCGCTGGGTTAGTTCTCTCTTATTCATTCGCTACTTCAGTCATTTTTGTCCTTTACGTTGATTGGCTGATTTCATAATACAGTCAGGTGTAGGGGGAGGGAGGCCGTTCATTCTTTGCTTGAAGGTGCGTATTGAGGATCGTATTGGCTCGGGACGTTTTTGTCGTGGAAGCCCGCTATGGCGTCTTTATTGGGACTCTTGCTGGGGTTCGTTTCTGCTGCACCTCCGGTGGCGTTCTGGGAAGGAGTACTGGCTTGAGTGAGTTCTCCGAAGGCGGCTGGAAGATCCAGAAGTGGGGGGGGGGGGCGATAAAATTGGCTAACAATACTAAAAATACAGTATAAATAGCCTGTTTTTCATACTGCTTTAACTAAGCTAAAAAGTGTTCAGAAATTATGTTTTAGCAAGACGATTTGTAAGCAACGCGACACCGAAAATTTTTTGAAAACGTTGACCAAAAATCCTGAAAATTTGGCTACTTCTAGTCTAGGCACCCTAAGGTGAGTGGGGGGGGAGCCCAAAAAGTTTAGGTGGGGGTGCTCGAGGGGGGGCCCCAAAAAGTAAGGGTGCCCCCCTCCCCACTACAGTAAACCCAGCCTAGTAGACTGACTGCTGTACCGGGGAGCGGCCCCTGGTCTTGGTTTGTTGTTTGCTGACGGAGAGCCCTGGTCTGTCACGAGCCTGGCTTAACTGACGGCCTACGTACTCTACCTCGTCCTTAACCGGCCGGTCAACACAAAAAATTGGACAATGAACATCACTACGTCCCATCCCTTTATTCAGAGGAAGCGGTCCTATACGTAGCCATTAAAACATAGCCGTTTTTGTATTAATTTTATTTAAATTAATACTTGGCAGTTGCCAGTAGTGTTTTAGAACGGCCGGCGGCTTTTCGGCCGGCGGCCAGCCCGGCTGAGCGTCGGGCCGGCGGCCGGCCGTTGGCCGTTCGGCCGTTCAGCCGCCGGCTGGCCGTTGGCCGGCGGCTGGCCGCCGGCCTATCACAAATATTTGTAGTTAACACTGCAATTTGAACACAGCGACGAATATTTACAGAACAAATTCAAGACTGAAGGTGAACTTTATCCAAGTACATAAGGTAAAAATTGTTTTCATTGTCTTTGTAATGCATAATTTAAATATTTAGCAATTTTCTGGCTCAGACACTCAAAAATTTGTGTTGCTAGCCGGCGGCCGGTCGGCCGGTGGCCGCCGGCCAAGAACGGCCAACGGCCGGCCGGCCGCTGGCCGGCGGCCGGCCGGTGACGTTTTTCGGCGCCCGGCCGCCGGCCGGTTCCACCCGGCCGTTCTAATACACCAGTTGCCAGGTTTATGTAAATTGTGTAATGTGTACATTTTGCTGCATTTTCTTTCATTTTTGTGTTAGATCGCCCGCTGGTGATTCTTCTGCTTCTGGGTCAATCCGCCACGAGGGCAACATGGTTACACTGAGAAATCGGTTGGATGAAACTCGACCAGACGAGGATACTGCTAATTGGAATGGAAATTCTACACAACATTTGTGATCGATCTGAAAAATTGATAAATTAGTTGATATTGATTTTGTATGGACTTGATTTGAGAATATTGTAAATAGATGTATGTATGTATGGTATTGCGTGAAGTAAAAAGATGGTACTCTGGCTATGGATTTTTTAGCTAGGCTTCGTTTAGTAAAAGTGTAGGCATAGGTTTTTGCTATTTTAGTTAGTATTGTTCTTGTCTCTTGGTTGAGTTTTTATTTAGATGCCCTGCAAATTATTCTACAATATTTAGTGAATTGTAGTTAGAGTAGTGCTGTGCACCGACGGGCCCTGTCCAGACCGGGTTGTCGACGTTCCGGCCGGTGACAAGCCGGCTGGTCACATACGGAGCGGTCGGACGCCCAGTGACTGTTTTTGCGTCTTATCGTCTTGGGGGGGAGCTACTACAGTGTTGCCCCGACTTCGTCCGATTGCGCAGACATAGAGCATGGGTGTGGGTAAAATTATTGGGTACTGGAATTGAATCAATTCTTTTAAATCGATGAGCAAAAACAATTTTTGTAATGACGTTGCGCTTCCAGTTTAAGTTTCTAAAAATTTTAAAAAATTAAGTTATGCCCATTTACCATGAAACCTTTAAACCAGCAACAAACGACAATATAAACTTAATTTCAATAGCGCAAACACGTCAATGAATGTTATTAATACAAGTGTCCCCAATTGAACTTTATCCTCCCCAAAAGGGTTGGGGGGATAATTCATCCCAGACGAAATTAACGGGAATTATTCAAAATTAGTTTCCTTGTCCAGAGCTAAGAATTGTTCCAAATTTTTTCTATAAAGAGGAAATTGTCACAATTTTACTTAATTTACTATTTGAAGGATTGGACAGTACCTATAGAGGGTTGTCCCCGGGCCATGTAGAGTGCTCCTGACCCTTGGCCGGTTTAGGTCCGTGCCGGTTTAGGTCTGGCCCGGGGTTTAGGTCCGTGCCCGGAAAATTTTGTGTTGGGCCCGGCCCACTACCGGGCCCGGGTTTAGAGGCCGGGCTCACCGGGGCTGCCGGGCTCACCGGGCCGGCCTGGCTCATCGTGCCAGTCGGGCTCAGTTTGCGAGTTTGGGACTTGCTGCGGCCGGGACTTCGAAGCCCGGGCTTAGTAGCGGGCCCGGGCTTCGAAGTCCGGGCCTGTCGCCTTGATCGGGGATTTAAAGCCGGGCCAAGGAGCGGGCCCGGGCCTTGGGACTGGCCTGGTAGCTGGCTCAGGGCTTTGATTGGGCTCCGCGCCTAGTAGCGGGCCCGGCCCGGTTGATAATGTAGGCCCGGGCCCGGTTCGGTCAATTTAGTATCGGAACAACCCTAAGTACCTATCACAACATTCACATAGGGTCGGTTTATCTTCAGTAGTCAGAATTTCATTAGTTAGAATTTAGATTTTTGAAACAATATAAGTTGAACTTTCATTTGTCAGAATTTCATAAGTCAGAATTTCATTAGTCAGAATTTCGGTTGTCAGAATTTTGTAAAAAAGCACTGTTCTTCCTTGTGCAAACTGTAGCAAGATAGCTGATCTTGATGATAATTTTATAAAATGATATCTAGTCGACACAAGTATATATATGTGTCTTGGCTGTACACACCAACAACGAGTAAACTTTCATTTCAAAAGGGTTCCCCTTCCCCAACAACTGGGTACCCACATTTTGTAGACAGGAAATGAAGATAGGCTGTTTCGTTCGAATTCTAGAAGAATCAGAATGGCCAAGAGTACGTAATAATTGTTGGATTATGGTATGGTATGGTATGGTATGTCGAAAATCATCAATGTTCTTTTTGGGGAAGAGTTAAGAGCTACAAAAGAGTTGATTTTAGTTCTGCTCTTCTCTACTCTCCCCTACTTTATCGGGAAAGGGCAACGTGCGAGATTTTGAAGAAACTAGAAATATAAAATTCTGACTTACGAAATTCTGACTAATGAAATTCTGACAAATGAAAGTTCAACTTATATTATTTCAAATTTTAAATTCTGACTAATGAAATTCTGACTAATACGATTCTGACTGATGAAAGTAGACGATAGGGTCGAATTCGGGGGGCTTTTCCCAAAAAATTCTGAGGGGGATTGTACCCTGAACCAAAATTTTCGAGGAGGCTTGTAATCATTAAATAACGTAAATTATATAGTAATCTAAATTAGCAGTTTTTAAAGAATTTCAAGAAAATTCTCAATTTTTATAAAGAATTTGGAAATTTCGATCGAGTTTTTTGAAAAAATTAAGAAAGTTTAGTAAAAAATGCGGCGGGGCCGGAAAATTTTCTGTATTTCGGTGCGAAAACCTATTTTTCCCTACCATTTCTGCTTACTTTTTCCTTACCCCTCGCCAGTAGGGGTTGTACTCTTTCCTGGCTGGGAGGAGTTTGCACTCCTCCCATACCACCCCGTTTCATCCATGGACAGTACATTGAAAATTTGAGCACAGAACGAAAATTTAACTTAAGTTTGTTTTTCTCCGTTTTCTACCGGTCCATTTGTCTGTTTCTGCGTTGTTCCTTTCACGGCCTATGTACCTAAGTATAATCAAGAATGGGGGAAACTCCTTTTTGAACTGTTCCTATGTAGCACGAGTCTATCTCAACGTGTGTCTTTTCGCTCAATTTGTTCCAGGGAGTTACAGAGCCAGTCGTTCGTCACAAATTCTTCGACATTACATAGATAATTGTCATTCGATTTTACTTTGAGGTAGGATGAAATTGGTGCAAATTTTTGTTTCCTTACCAGATAATGGCAGCAGCAGATAGATGGTGTCCTGAGGTCAGTAGAAAATTTGAACCGGAAGTTACAATTGTTTCGAAGAATTTCTTAGACCAAAGAGTGTTACCAGACAAAGTTGAGATTGTTCTTGTTCATAAAATCATTGTTTATGACAGAATGCAGAATGCAGGCAGAATTTTTAAGCAAAGATAGGCCAAAGTCAAATCCGAAATGTTGGTGTATGGAGGGTTAAGTCCCCCAAAACTTGATGTCTATAATTGTATTTTCGCCTCATAATGGTCTTTGGATTTTAAGCAGGGGCGTATCCAGGATTTTGAAAAGGGCAACCAGCCAAAAAGGGGCTCTGGACCCTTGGACCCCCTCTCCCAGATTCGCCCCTGGTATAGAGGTAGATGGCCCTTGATCTCCCACCTTGGTTCGGTCTTAGTCATAGGTTAACGCGGGGGAGTCTGGGGGGGTCCAAGCCCCCCCAACACTGACAAAGTACAAGCCCTACCGCCGTCGGGGACAAGGGGTAACAAAAACATTGCCAACGGGTAGGCAAAAATAGCCGGAAAAAATTAGTTTTTACACTAAAATCTAAAAAAATTTCCGGCTTCGCCGGAATTTTTTAGCAATAAATGTTTAATTTTTCAGGAAAATCAAGCAAAATTTTGAAATTTTTTCAAAAAATTGAAGATTTCTTGCAAATTTAAATAAAAAATTGCTAATTCTAATAAAATTAGCGTTAATGTTTCGAAAATTTTTACAAATTTATTATTGAGGTACAAGCCCCCCCCTGAAAATTGTGGTTCAAAGTACAAGCCCCCTCAAAATTCTAGGGGGACAAGCCCCCCCCAGGACCCGACCCTATGTTAATGTATGGTCTTAGTAATCACGGATCATCTTGGAGCCGTTATAAGTAATGAACAGCCAAGTCCGATTTATCCGCGCTTCGCCTCTGTCTTGCTTTCTTTCTCTGTGCTTCACTAATACTGAGAAGGGAACCGTATATATAATTGTAGCCAAGAGCAAAAGTACCGGAACCAGAATTCCGATCGACCCTACTGTACCAAGAGTGCATAATGATAGTGTGTGTATCAAGCAACCCCCTCCTTCCAAAAATCAGAACTTAGTAAACCAATCTCCCACTCCAGATTTTACTAAGATCTGATTTGTGGGGGTTCATTAGGTATATACACGTTTGTGGGGGTGGGCCTTTAGCGTGCCGAGTATGTATATACTTGCAGCTGATAACGGAGAGCCTGTCTGCTGCCTCACTCTTGTTAGCCCATCTTCTTCTTGTTCTTCTTCCTCCTATTCCTGGACCATTGTGAAAGTGCATTCAATGTGGTTAGGAAGTTCAGAGCCTTCCCACATTCCGGAAGAAGGTCAGAATTAAGAGGACCTTCGATAAAATGTCCAGCCTGGCCTGTCTGCACTTCAATCAAAATATCAGCAGATATGTGTGTACTCTACATGTTCTTTTTGTTTAGATAAGATTTATAAACTGCTTTGTTTAGCCATGGCAGCTGACAATGTCTATTTTCCTTTGCCTGATTTGCCTGATCACATTCTGGTGGGCGTTTTCCATCACATGCCGTGGCGTCAAAGAGTTCTCCTGGAAAGAGTCTCCACTCGATTTCGGCGTCTCATCTTCCAATCCTATCGGGACGTCGAATTTCTCGCCGTTGGCGCCGCAGAGAATCCAGACTGGTCCGAAATTTCTGGTCCAATTGAATCCGTTGGCCGCCGACTGAGTTGGGTCATGACTCGGTTTTCGGGTTTGCGAGAACTCTACTTGCTAAATCCGATAAGTGAATCCGTTTTGGCCAAACTAGGTGACGTTTTTCCTCATTTGCATACTTTGGCAGTTGATTTTACAGACTCTTCGAGTCCCCTCCCGATTGAGAAATTGCCTGCAAACATTTCGCTGAAACTGATGCACAATACTGTCTGCAGCGAATCTGTATCCAATCGGAACGAGTTGCAGGAAATTTCGAGCCAGCTATCACTTCGAGACAGTCGTCTTGATTTCTACTTTGGCGAATTTCAACTAACCAGCCAAACTCTTAGACTATTCATTCCACAAAATTTACCTTATCTGGTGGCATTCCCAGTTCCTCTGGGTCATGAAGGTTTCATTCCGGAAATGGAGAGTGCAATCTGCCATCTAAAATCTCTGATAATTCCGCGTTCTACGATTTCTTATCAATCCCTGCTTTCCCTGAGTCGCCAGTGTCCGTTTTTGGAGGAATTAGCCTTTTCTGGGTTCCCCGATGGCAATCTTCCCAGCGACGAAGAGTGTGCCCGGTTGCGATTTCCTCAACTGAAGAGACTCACTGTCTGCCGAAGGATTTTGCCTGGAGCGTTGTTGCTCGCTTTAACGAGATTCGGAAATCTGGAGGAATTGAATCTGAATTTTGCAGATGATTTGGAGTCGCTGAAAAAAGTACTGACGCTGAATCCTAATCTTAAAAGATTTGGTCTGGACATTTTCACCGGTCAAGATAACAGCGGTTTGCAGGATTTTGTTGAAAACGCCCTTGGAGGTCTCGCCTTCCTTGACTTTGCTATGATTGAGCTTTCCAGTGTTTCGTGGAATCCAACGAGCAGCGATTCTTTGCCGTGGCCACGTCTTCGATCCTTCAGTCTCAACGGATATGGACATTCTAATTCTTTTCTCACTATACCTTCGGGTTCCGGTTTATCCTTTTCCCGTTTTCTCCACAGCATCACTTATCTCTCTTTTCACGGTGTCAATTTGGACTGTGATATTTATTGTCCCGTTTTGGTCCGACTCCGCCTAGAAATTGTGAAATTCCGAAATCCGGTTTCCGGAATTCGAGTTGGTTCAGCCTTCAGATCGCTCGAAATTTTGGATTCTATGACAGATCCAAAACGAATTTATTTGGATGGCGGAATTGTTCCAGACCTGTGTAATATCGAGCTATCTTTCATTCCTGACTTGGATGAGCTGCCGCTCCCTTTGTTTTGGAGTTACCTGGAATCTCTTCCTTCTTCGGAAACGCTTGACTTTTATCTGGACATTTCAAGGCTTCAGCATAATCCGGGATGCTATTCCTTTCCCTCCGAGATAGGACGTAGAATAGGAGGATTGTACGGTTTGAAAACTATCAGATTCCGTTTTCCCTTGAATAGTCTCTATGCGGATATGCAGAAGTGCGTTCTTAAGAGTTTGGCTAATCAGAGATGCACTGCAGTGGAAGCGGGACAGCCTGTACCTCTTTTAGAGTACACATTTCCTGTTTCTGAGAGCTCTTCCGGTGGCCAAAAGTTTCTGAAATTGGATTCTGAAATGGAGAAGAATGCCAGAATGAAGGCTAAAATTGCTACTCCTGACTGGCTGTCTGATCATCCATTTTTTGAGTACAACTTTACCATGGCACCTTCCACGCCTGATAATTGTATCCTTGTTGAGGATGAGGATTGTTTCCTTTCTATGTAGTTTTGTCTGTGAGCATTTTAATGTTTTGGTGAAACAATGACTGACATATATTCAGGGAAAGATTTATGGTGATTGATGGGGAATGGCTCATCCGAATTGAGGACAAATTTTTTTGAAAAATTTTTATAATTCTACAGTTTATGTGCTTGAAAACTGGTAAGCCGGAAATCGCTAAAATAGCTTTGGTTCATTGACTATCATAGTCGACAGGCCTTAAAAACAACAGCGAAAATTTCGAAAAATTAAGGAAAAGATGGGAAAATTTACTAATTTGTCTGCTTATGAAGATATATATTTTGAATTGTCTGGAGGAGGTCATCCATCACTTGTGGGAAACCTGCCGAAAACGACCCTCTCTCTCTAGAAGTATACCAGAATCTTTACCTTATCTCTCGGGTTGCAGGGTGGTAGACACTAGTTTGGCGATGAAGGCGACTTTGTTATGCATACCTTAATTTCTAGTTTAGACTTTCAAAACAGATATATTATGCTGACTTTGTAGGTTCAAAAGTGATTTACGAATGGTTAGCGGGTCTGTTTCTAGCCAGCGTGGTTAACCTGAAGTCAGTGGCGCACATGGAAAGCTGTCTAAAATAGCGAGACAAAAGTGCTACTGAACTTGAATTTGAGTATGCCAGAACTGACAATGCCACTGCTTTCATGGAACAGGTTAAGCTTCAACTAAGAAACGAAACAAATTCTTTGAGATAAACTAAATAAAATTGTACTAACTAACGCTCGTATTTTAGTTTATTTAATCGGGCTTTTAATTTAACGTTTAAGTGTTATATCGATGCTCTTGACGCGGATTTACTGTGAATACTTCGGCGTTTTGTTTTTGTAGAGTATTTGGTCAGTACAGAAGTTTTGATGCCTAGTCGTTTGTCAACTATAACTTGCTTTATTTGGGGCTAGATATTGCTGGCCGCATAGCATTTACGTAAAGTTTTAGTTTTTGATACACGTTAACGATGAAACAAGTCAGTCGATGAAACACTTGGTTGTATTCAGGGTCGTTTGTTTATTTGTCCAATGCGTAATCGTCTTGTTTTAGTTGCTTCTTTTTCATGTATGCTTTGGTGTTTTTTACTAATAAAGGTTTTCGGTTGTTTAGTGCTTTTATGTAAGAAAGCCTACATGGTCTGTTGCAATGTTAGTCTTCTGGCAATGTATTAGATTTTAGCTGTAGTGGTTCCGTAGCGCCATATTTGTGAATTGATATCCCTGGGTCGCATAAGTAAAGAGTGGCTCAGTGTGTTCGCAGCTTAGTTTTGTGGTAAACAACGAATGTCCAGATAATATCCAATTTGAGAAAAATTTCCAGTCACACTACACCAAGTTTCGAAGTATGAGTTGTAGCAGCGGAGCGGGACTAAAACTGGAAATTCCATGCTCAGGATAGAACTGAGAAAAGCTACGAGAACCTTAGTAGAAACCATTGCTTTGTTTGAATAGGCGGATATCGATATGAAAAAATTCCGATGGTAGTATTTGACAATTGTTTGGATTATATAAAGAGAAGAGTATATAATGTTCGTTTCTGGTTCAGGTTATTGTTCTAGCTTTCGGTTTCGTTTCCAGATGGGGTTTCAGGTTTTCTGCCCACGAATGCCACCATGCTGCTGTATTGACAAGCAGGCAGGACAAATGCCTAATTTGATTAAATATCTTTAAATTGAAGCTATTTTTTAAATGGCAGAACGTGTGTTTTCTGTTGTGTAAAGTCCAGGATTACTTCCCCAAATTTCGCCGGAATTGTGAATGGGTTGCTTCGTGTTTGCACAGTCTGAATCTGTCTAGGTCCGTCCTGAAGCAGAGTTGAGAAAGAAAACTGAACTATTTTTCGCCGTTTGCTAAGGGATGCTGACTAGCTGGGAATTGTAGAATTATATACTACTAGGGTTGTGCAGGGTGTAAAGTTTTTTAATTATATTGTTCCGGGCGTGCCGGGTTTATGCGGAGCACGGGGAAAATTTCTTCGTGGAAAATGTAGTGTTTTCGCGTCAAATATTATATATACATATAACGCGAAAACACTATATTGTTTCATCAAGAAATTTTCTCCGTGCCTTGCATAAACCCGACCCGACCGGAACAAAATAACTAAAAAACTTTGCAATTACCAATATACTCTGCACAACCCTCGTATACTTATTTGACAATTCCCAACCTACAGACAGCATCTCTTAGCAAACGACGTTTTGACGCTAAAACACTATTGTATTTTATATTTCTTCATCAAGAAATTTTCCCTGTTCCCCTCATAAAACCGGCACGCCCGGAACAATTAATTATGATACTTGACTAATTGCCACTTAAATTAAGTAGAAGTTAAGTACGACTTAAGGTGCTGGTTCGGGTATTTGCAGCAAATTTTATGTAATTTTCTCAATTTTTGGAGTTCACCAATAATTGTTATATCATTTTAAAGCTTAGAATGTGTTTGTTACAACTAGGTGTAGTATAGCTGTCTCATTTCAACTCTTCGGCTTGAACAATATGATATTTGAACAACGACTTGCAATAACATGAAAACAGTTTTAAACATGGATTTCTCGAAGTGTGGGAAAGCTAACGAAAAGCGACCAGTTCAGGCTTCAAAAGAAACGTCTTCCCGAGGGCTATTTTTTCTGAAATTGTTTAACAAAGAAGCTCAAGATTTTGAGAAAAACGTAAATTTTGTCCGATTTTCGTCAAAATTTTCAAGTTTGGACGCTTATTTCTCTCGAACTGAAAGTCAAAATGCAAAACCATGAAAAATAGCCATCGGCAATTGTCTCAAAAATAATGTGTGTAAAGCCGTTTTTTTAATTGATTGCAAGAGTTGAGAGAAAACCGTGTTCAAAACAATGAAGTTGTGACTTTCAAAATTTCACATTTTCGCTGCTGTGCGCCGGCAGAGATACCGTAGAGAGCTCTCCTTTGGGCGTAAGATGTCCTTTAGGACCACAAATATGGACAATACTTGACCGACGGACCAGCGCTGTTGAAGCTGTCGAAATCTTGCACTATTTGATTTTTCGAAAAATGGCCGGTTTTGGACCTCGAAAATCGATTTTCGCTGTTATCTTTTAAACCTTAATTAATCGAAGAAAACTCAAGAGCAAGGTTGTAGGTCTTGGTGAGAGGATTCGAATGACTATAAGTTCATCCATGTAGGGTGGTCACAGTGCAAGTTATGGCAGAATAAAGCTAATTGCTCCAAAACTCAAATTTTCAAGCCGCGACTTTTCTAACATGTTTTATAGGGTAAATATTGTAATTGTAGCAAATTTGAATAAATTTCAACGACAATTGCTCTTTTAATGTCCTAAAATACACGAACCCGAACCAGCACCTTGAGTTCCAGCTTAAATCACGTGACGTTAGCTCAACCAATTTTAAAAGCAAAATCGGCGATTAAGTGCTACTCAAGTAGCAATTAAGTGCCAATTTCATTACTGGATCGTAAAGTCTCTTCACCAGGAAAATATGACTTTATGTAGCACTTAAATTTAATTACCAACCACGGAAAATTTATAATTATATAATTATACTAAAAATAGGCCCGGCTCGGGCCGGTTCTTCGCGGCTGACCGTCCTCGCGTTCCAACAGCCGGGGCCCGGCCCGAGGCCCGATTCAAGGCCCGAGCACAACTCTACAGCTAATTGTCATTGGTGCAAGCCACCTATAATCTATTTTTGTCTTTCAAAATTCAAAATGTTACCAAATTCTGTCAAAATTTTTCGTAAGTTTACTTAATTTTTGCCCAGGTCGGCAATGGGGCCTGACCGCCCGGTACGGAGCCAGTGCCTGGTGTAGGTGTGGTATCCCTAGTACTAGGGGAGGGAATGGCGGTTCTACACGTATTAAATACTGTTCACTGATTTCAATCGATGTCCTACAACCTGTCAACGTTGACTGAGGTTGACCACTCGAAGACAAGCCGGACGCTGGCTGTCTCTTGGTTGTCAGATCTTCAATTAATCCGTTCAGTCTCCTTATAATCTAACGGTCGATTTACAGAGTAGATTAGTAACCACTGAAATATAAGTGTAACAGTGCAAACGTCACTGCGTGACGTCAATCAGTTTAATTTTAAAGTTCTTTTAAAATTCATCATTTTCATTTTAAAGTTCTGTTAAACTTCTTCTAAAAGTATATCACCCATAACAGATCCGGGTGTATACATATTTTGTCCTTCTTTTGTTTTTCCACTTCAGTAAATTTAACCCACTTTTGTAACCCTTTTAAAAGGCCCATTTTTCTCTAGTTTTAGTAGTTGGGCAACGAATTCTTTCCTGTTAAGTGGCAGCCTTTTATATCAAAGACAGCGCGTGTTGACGCCTTTTTCTAGAACTTAATACTGAACAGATTCACTCTCTAAGATACCGTTATGTCTGCCTCACTCGCGTCTGTAAATGACTTCCCTTCGCTAAGGGACTTATTTTAGTACCTCTCGCTAGAGGTTTTATTTAATATAAACTGTTTTTAATAAATTAGTTAGTTTTATCTAAGCCCACTCTCGCACTAAACTCGGCTTCGCCACATATGGTGGCAGCGGTGGGATAAAAAGCATTCCACTGCATGTCCGAACGTCCGCCTCTACCAGTAAATAGCGGAACTACTTACGCTCAGTCGAGCCAACAAAATCCAGCCCGTACCTCAGGTCGATCGAAATCGAAAAGCCCAAGCCGAGCATTTGCTGCCCATTTGTCTCAGAAGACAGACGAGCTCCAGCAAGCCCTTACCAATCAGAGTCTCCAAATTCAGCAAGACCGTACCTATCTCCAAAGCCTCAACCAGCACCTAGACGATCTAGCTGTTCAGCTATCGGGACTAAAGGCAGGCTTTACAGCCCACTCCGACAGTGTCGACCGTACCATACAGCAACTCCAAACAGACGTTCAGGCTACCAATCCAGCCTTTCTAACTGCTTTACAACAAGCAGATCCTATTCAGCAGATTCAGCAGATCCAAACAACTGTAGGACGTTTAACACAGCAAGGACCTCCCAACATGCCAGGAGCCAATGGAAGTGTTTCCCTCCCCAAAGATGCAGTGTCCATTTTCTCCGGAAAACCCGGGGAGAACATAAAGGACTGGTTCATAACTTTCGAATTCATGGCCGTAGCCAAAGGTTATGACGACGGTCAGAAGGCGAAAATGATTCCGGTGTACCTGCGTGATCAAGCGAGGAAGAAGTATATGGAATTGGATGCAGCTGTAAAAGCTGACTACGGACAATTAAAGACGGCACTCCAGTCGCTACTGGAAAGGAAAGAAGCGGAACTCATTGCTGGCTTGGGCCTCGCTTCGAGACAGCAGAGACCCAATGAATCTGTTGCCGACTTTGCCTGGCAGCTTCAGCAACTGGCTGATGATGGGTATCCGGACATGGTCCCGGACGCCCGCGAAACTCTCCTGTATCGGAGTTTCATCCAGAATCTGCATCCATACTACCAGAGGGCTCTCTTTCCATTGAGCCCATCCAATTTTCAGGATGCCGTAAGAAAAGCCCAGCAGTTAGAAGCTCTCGAAGCGATCCGCCCTCAAACAATGTCCGCCATGTTGCCTGCCACGACTTCTTTCTCCGTCAACTCCGTATCTTCCCCTTCTCCGTCTCAACTATCCCCGGACACAGTGTCATCGAATCAAATACAACGTAGCATTGAACAACTGCAAGAGCAAATGAAAGCACTAGCGCGTCAAGTCTCCGATCGCAGACAGTCTAACAGTAATGGGTCATCCAGACCGTTCTCACGAAACGATAGGGGACAGTACTCAGGCTATAACACTAGACCCCCGAGACTACAGTTTACCACTGATAGCCGTCCTATTTGCCATCATTGCAGACGGCCTGGGCACTATGCCTCTGCCTGCAGACAACGACAGTCACAGTTTTCAACGAGACCGCAGCAGAATTCTTGGCAGGCCCGACCAGGACCATCTCTACCTTCTCAGCAACGACCGACCCAACGTCGACAATTAACTGGGAATCGTTTCGGGAGTCCAGTTAATGCGGTGAATACTATGGACTCGGGCCAGGGGCTGACTAATGATGCATTTGACCATCCAAGGGCGCAAATGGAAGAGATGCAACGGGAATTGGCGAGACAACAAGAGACGAATGAGCTACTCATGGAGCAAAATCACAGGTTGACGGCTCAACTCAGTGAAAGGGAATCTGTGCCAGCTGTGTCATCTCTGAGCTGTGATGCGTCAGCCGGCTGGTCAATGCAAGTCCGTCGCACCAAAGCTAGTAAGCGAGTACGACGGAAAGCCAACCACGTTGTTGACTGCCATAAATCTTCTGTGGGACGAAATGCATTGACCACTTTGCTATTCCTCCTATTGACAGCCATGGTCATTGGCATCAATGGTGATAACACGCTGGTCGCCCCAGAGCATCCAATGCTGTGTCTTTCCGACGAAGGCAAATCGTTTTGGCGGCTACCTGATCCTCTGCAATGTCGGATGAGTTTCACTGACCCAGATTCGCAGCCGTTAGCGACAGACGTTTTGCTTTATAAGCACAATTATGTCCGATATAAGTCAGTTGCGTATAAATGTACGAAAGTTACTCAGACCAAAGAGGTCATGACTTATTTCCTGGGCAATCACCACAAGGTGATAGATAACAAGTTCAATGTCCGTGTCGATGCAGACGAATGCTACAGTATGAAAGAGTGGCATAAGTGCGAGCAAGGACCGCTGCGGAAAGTAGGGGAATTGTATGAGACCGGGTTGGATCTAGAGTGGTGGAATCCTGGCGGGGGAATGTATTGTTGTTATTACAAGCACTTTGAGGTCACTAACTGCTACATGCACAAAGCTGTTGTCTACAAAAGGCACCACTCCGGCGAGATGGAAAGCTCAGCTGGAGATGTTCGCCACTGCGATTACAGTTCCGGAAGCTGTCAGCTCAAGGATGGAACCCACCTCCTTTGGGACGTGGATGAGAAGGAGGGCTGTGAGTTTTTGCCCTGGAGACCTCTTCCGGGCATTCAGTGGGATACCAACTGGCTATCCGAAGATGGCAACTTGGCGCTAACGTTTCGTCAACAATGGAAAACTAAAGACTGTGACGGGAAGGAGATTACTATCAGCGATCAGGGCATTCCGTTCCGTGTGTTGTCACAGCGCCTATATTGGCTACATAGAAAAAGAAAACAGGTGCAGAAACGACAAGTTCGCGGCGATGTGCCAACGACGACGAAAACAGATCAGGATGGCACACCGCAAGCAGTGCTTGATGAAGCCGCTCTCCAGGATATGCTAACAGCGTCCAACGGACACCAAATCAAAGATTGGGCGAAAAATCACGGGATTGTGACCAGCGATATTCTAGCTGGTTCGCTTCAAGCTATCACGTTGAAGGAAAGTCATCACATCCGATTTGCTTTTGAACAAGCATTAAATGCTGTCTGTAAAATTTCAGCAAACACCCTTGAAATTCTGAAAGCGGATCTGATGTCGAATCCGACTTTAGCGGTGCGAGCAGTTTTGCTGAAAGCATATGTTTTTGCTCGAGCTGGAGGAATGGCTGTTGAGGTGTGGCCTTGTCAACCGCTGGAGCCGGGAACCTATTGGATTGTGGCCATGAATGATTCGTGTACAAAAGAAATTCCCATAAAATTTCGGTACCATAACGAAGAGCATTTGGGATTTATGGATGTGGTGACCAATATCGTGCAGACACATGGTCTACCAGCGGAATGCAGTCGCAGCAAGGAAATATATACCATTCCTTTTGCAAAATAAAACCTTGCTGTATAAGTCAGATGGATCCTATACTGAACTGCGAGATCTCCCTGAGCTCTGAATCTTCGATTGGAATTACACGGCCTCGTGGGCGTTTGAGCCAACAATCTTTCATCAGATTGTGATGTATAACTGGAGCGACCTCCAGTCTCAAATGACGATGAATGAACTACTGGGAGAACTGGATTTCCAAAGGAAGATTCTCGACTCTCTGGGGATGAGGGTACACCAAAATGTTTCTACGTCCTTAGGGTCGAGGAATTTTGTGTCAGCAATCATGGAAGAAGGCTATTTTGGATTCCTACACGGACTTTCTTTCAACTGGTTCCAGGTTTGGACATTCCTAGTTTGTCTGTATGTCAGCGTTGGCGTGATCGTTGCACACTGTTTCCCAAATGGACTACAGTTGCTCGGCGGACTCAATCTCAGCCGTGTCCTTACATCCCTACGAAATGGCTATGACAGAACCTCCACTCAGTTTGCCAGAGCAAGATCTGCTATTCAACGTAGACGTAATCAACTAGCAGATCCAGATGACAGTCTTCACGAATCATTGACAGCTTCTGATTTGGACGCTAATATTCTGGCGGAAGTGACAGATCCTCCTTCAGATCGCAGAATCCGTAATTCAATACTTCGGAGCAGCATGGCCCGAAGATCTCTGGCAGTCCCAATGCCCCAAGCACGACAGATGAGAGAAGCGGGAGACCCTTCCTATCGGTATGGGATACCAGTTTTACCCGAACGGCAAGCAATTCCTATGGATACCTTTGCTCCCACTAGGGCTCCACCAGCCCCCACCTCTTCTGTTCGATTTCAAACAGCTGATTTTACCCCAAATTGTTCTGCCAGCAGCACAGAAAGTGGTGACACTCATATAGTTTCTCATGTCGCGTTTCCAACGGAGGATGAAGTGCCGGTATCAGCTCTATCTTATGTGGAAGTTCTTGTTGATGATCATCAAGCAAGAGCATTGCTGGACACTGGAAGTCATATTACACTAATCCGACGTGACAAACTGTGCGAACTACCAGTTTCGGTAATGAATACCTTCCAGCCGGAAACAAAAATGGCCACCTCTGTAACAGGTCAAGATGTCCCACTAGTTGGGTCTGTCACCATTCAAATACAGTTAGGTGACTCGTTGTATCCTCAGAAAGCTTATGTCACCTCGGTCATTAATCACCCATTGATCCTTGGGCTCGATTTTCTGAAACAGTTTGATGCAGTCAAGCTACTGTTTCGTGAGAAAAAGTTGCAAATAGGAAGACATCATTTGCGATTGACCAGGGCAAATCACGGATCCAAGCTAGTTGTCCTGAACAACATGGTGGTGGCTCCTCGATGTGAAATGCTTGTACCTTGCCGGTATGACCGGGCAGGATTAACGGGGGAAGCGGTCTTTGAACCCCATGCGCCTAACCTACTGAAGTTGGGCATTCAAGCAGCTAGAACTGTGTTGCCATCAGTAGCTGATGGGTCTGTGTTGCCAGTGAGACTGCTGAACTCGTCTAACCATCACGTCACGGTATACGCCAACATGGTTCTTGGAACTGCGGAACCACTGTTGCAGGCACGGCCGCTGCCTCAAGTGAACGCCGTGTCCTGGGCTGGACCCGATACTAATGGTGATGATGATGCAACGGTACAGTTTGCAGAAAGGGAAATTAAGACCTTTGACGATGCTTCGTCCACTGAAGAACGGAGAGCAACTAAGCGTTGGATCCTGGAAAAGTTGGACCTATCCAAGACTAGCCTCACATCACTGCAGAAAGCACGACTGACAGGAATCTTGCTGCAATACGCAGATCGCTTCGTTGGTCCTGACGGTAGGCTGGGTAATACCGATATGGTGGCTCACACCATTGATACGGGGGACGCTACTCCCCTTAAACAACCACCTTACCGAATTCCGGTAGCACAGCGATGCGTGGTGAAAGACAATATCGATAAAATGTTGGAAGCCGGGGTAATACGACCTAGTCGGAGTCCATGGGCCAGTCCAATAGTCCTCGTTACCAAAAAGGACGGAACGCTACGATTCTGCGTGGACTACCGTAGGCTGAATGCACTCACTAAGAAAGATGTGTTCCCATTGAAGAGAATTGATGAAATTCTGGATGCCCTCGGTAACTCTAAGTTCTTCAGTACCATGGACATGGCCAGCGGTTATTGGCAAATCAAGGTGGCTGAAGAGGATTCCGAGAAGACTGCTTTTTGCAGCCTATGGGGTCTGCACGAATTCACTGTTATGCCATTCGGGCTCTGCAACGCGCCAGCGACGTTTCAGCGCTTGATGGATGTGGTCCTCTCTGGTTTACAATGGCAGACTTGTCTGGCCTATATCGACGATATTGTTATTTTCTCCAGGAGTTTTGAACAACACTTGGTTGATTTGGCAGCCGTGCTGGACCGTTTGAGAGAGGCCAATCTGAAACTGAAGTTAACCAAATGCGACTTCTGCAAATCGAAGGTTCTCTACTTGGGCCATGTCATATCCAGTGAGGGTCTGGAGCCAGATCCCGAAAAGATTGAAAAATTAAAAGCCTATCCACCTCCAACTAACATCACGGAGCTCAGAAGTTTCCTGGGCCTTTGCTCATACTATCGGAGGTTTATCAAAGGCTTTGCAACTATCGCACACGATTTACACCAGCTGGAGAAGAAAAATGCAGCGTTCCGCTGGACGGACAACTGCGACGCAGCCTTCGAGCAGCTTAGACAGCGGCTGATCAGCAGCCCTGTTTTGGCCTTTCCAAATTTCTCTCTGCCCTTTATCGTGACGGTTGACGCCAGTGGACGAGGGTTAGGTGCGGTGTTGTCACAGATGCAAGACGATGGAGAGCACCCAGTGGCGTATGCATCTAGATCATTAACAGAGGCGGAGAAGAACTATACGGTCACGGAACAAGAATGTTTAGCTGTAGTACATGCAGTAAAGGCATTCCGCCATTATCTGATAGGACACCATTTTACCCTGGTAACTGATCATGCTGCCCTGCGTTGGCTTTTGACTACGAAAACACCAGCTGGTCGGTTAGCGAGATGGGCACTTTTGCTTCAAGAATTTGACTATGAAGTTATTCATCGGCCAGGGCGTTCCATCAAGGTTGCCGACGCTTTGTCTCGGGTGGCTGGTTGACAGTCCGCTGTGCCTGCCATCACTGCCATTACATTGGAAGAATCGCCAAATGTGAAGGAACTAACTGACCGCAGCCAGGTTGAGTCTGAATATTTACTCACAGATCTATGGAAAGATCCAGTCTCACTTGCCAGACAGCAGGCTAAAGATCCAGATTTCAAGGCAATGTACGCCTACAAAGCTTTCCGGGAACTCCCGGACGACCCCAAATTAGCTGCTGAAGTAGTGTTTGCGTCACCGCGATATGACCTTCGCAAGGGTATTTTGATACATTTATGGCCCATGTTGCGTGGTCGAAATGCTGTGTACGAGCAGATCGCAATTCCGCAAGGTTGTCGTGCCGAGCTCCTCGAAGCTTACCACGACGAGCCACTTGGCGCTCATTTGGGTGCTCAGCGCATGTACTCACATTTGCTAGAGCGCTACTTCTGGCCTACTATACGGAAAGACGTGTACCAACACTGTCTCACTTGTCACGCTTGTCAAGCAAGGAAGAATCCTAAACAGGCTGGAAAAGCTCCCTTGGTGCCTATTACGGTCGAGGGTCCATTTGATTGCGTGGGCGTGGATATTCTGGGTCCGTTTCCTCTATCTCTAAGCGAAATGAAGTACATAGTGGTCTTTATGGACTATTTTACTAAGTATCCGGAATGTGCTGCCATACCAGATCAAACTGCAGCAACCATAGCAAAGGTATTTGTTACTGACATCCTCTGCCGACATGGTGCTCCTCGGCGGCTTCTGTCCGACCGTGGAACAAATTTTATGTCAGAATTGCTTGCTGAAGTCTTGGCCATCTGTGGTATCCGTAAGGTTTCTACTACCCCTTACCATCCACAATGTGACGGTTTGGTTGAGCGGTTCAACCGCACATTAGCTGGTATGTTGACATCTTATGTCAATACCGGAAATACAGACTGGGATGTGTATTTACCTTTGGTCCGTTTCGCTTACCGAAGCACCACACAGGAAAGCATCCAAGAAACTCCCTTTCGGATGGTCTATGGGCGAAACCCCGCTCTGCCCGTAGATACCAGTCTAACGTTTCCAAATATGGCCTATGTAGACACACCTACCTTTGCTATGCAGCTGACTCACCAGCTGAACCTCATTTAGCAGCTTGCTGCACAAAACCTGAGTGCGGCTCACGCTAAACAAGAGCGAACGTATGACCAGACCGCACGTCCACAGTCATTCGCTCCGGGTGATTGGGTCATGATGAAAATGCCTAAGAAACGCAAATTGGCCCTCACCTGGACCGGTCCTTATCAGGTCATTAAGCACAGTCCACCGAATGTGACCCTGGCGCCTCCTAGTGGAAGACATAATCAACGGATGGGTCACCTCCACGTACACGCTAACCGGTTGAAACCATATGTCCGGGGAGACGAGCAGGCTAACATGCCTGCCGTACCTAATGATCAAGCCTCAGTTGCAGCGGCTCCAACGAATGGCTCTGTTGATGTGGCTGGAAACAACTGTGATTCATCACAGTCCCCGCGGCGGTCCGCGCGCAATCGGAAACAATCTGACTTTTTCCGATCCCAGTAGCTAATTTGTTCATCATACTCTCACCATTACGCTAGCATAGACTTATCATTACTCATGCCTAATATTTACATTTATTCCATGCTTCAAACACCTGTACATATGCTATCACCAATGGCCAGCCTACACAAGTCCTGTTTATGCAAGTAGTTATTGCTGTTAATTCGTGCCAGACATATCTATCCTTTCAACTTGACTATATATATATATATGCAGTTCCATTTTCCAAATATTTCACGCACGGCAACGACCCTCTGACTTCTGTACAACCAAATCTTAAATGACTGCAAGATGTATTAAACTACTTTGTTCTATGCCGCGCAGTAATTAATCTACCATCACTACATTTTCTAATTTTCCAAAACTTCAGTTGCAGTTGCCCTCTTATTCTAGTTCATGGTTTTCCTGTTTAATTTTACTGTACAACTATTCATCGCTATGAATATTTCCCTTACATGTGAAGTTTGCGGATATGAAAATATCTTTTCCCACAGCGCCTCTGTCAGAAATGTATCCCATCAAACTGTTTGTGACGGGTGTGCTTCCCCGGTGCAATATGCCTGTGGCCGGCCTTCTCGGGAGGCCATTTCTGGTGGTACTGGCTGGGGTTTTTTGCCGGGAACAGGTGGCCTGGGGTTTGGCCGGGGACGACCCCGCCTGGTACCTCCTCCGGGACTCGGATATCAACCACCTCCTCCAGAATTTGCCTATTGTCCACCGTTGAGTTACCCAACGCCGGTGGAGCAAGCTTCTGGCTGGAGTGGAGCGGTTCCCCCGGGAAGAGGTCAACCCTCTGGGTTTACTTTAGGCGAAAAAAAGTGGGGGGGGAGCCCCCCCCCACTAGTGGGGGGGGGAGGTCGAAAAGTGGGGGGGGGGGAATAAAATGGGCTAAAAATGCTAAAAATACCATATAAAAAGCCTGTTTTCTACATATGCTGCTATAACTAAGCTTAAAAGTGCTCAAAAATTGAGTTTTAGCACCAAAAAAGACGATTTTTGACCAAAAATTTCCGGCGAAGCCGGAAAAATTTTGAAAATTTTGACCAAAAATCCTAAAAATTTGACATTTTCTGGGCACCCTATAGTGAGTGGGGGGGGAAGCCCAAAAAAGTGGGGGGGGGGACGAGTGGGGGGGGAGGTGCTCGAGTGGGGGGGGAACCCAAAAAGTGGGGGGGCGCCCCCCCGCCCCCCCCCAGTAAAATAAACCCAGACCCTCGGGATGGTGGGTTCAACCTCCTAGTCCAGCCCCGTCCAGTGGCCTGGCTTCGTTACGCCACCCACGGCCTTTTGGTTCTCTAGGGGTGCGGCCCTCTGTGACCCAAGGTGTCCTTCCCCCTACCGGCCCAGGGGTCCCACCGGGTTCTGTGGCAGCGTCTGGGGAAACCGGACAGGTTCCTGACAGAAGCGTGACTCCGGTGCAGGATGAATTTGTCCACCCATCGGACCAAGTGGCACCCGCCAACCCCCCAGGGGAAGAGGAACCCGCCGACCCGTCCGAGGTTCTGGTTATTGATGTGGCTTCTGACCCGGGTGGTCTTTGGGAAGAGGTGTTGCGTCCCGGCACCGTGTCCCAACCATCAGACGGTTCTGATCTGGCGCTGGGAGAAAGCGCCCGCACTCGCTCCAACTGTGGTTCGCCTCCAGCGAAACGGGCTAACGCCGTTTGCCCCCGATGTGGAATCCGGGGTCCAAATTGCCTATGCTTCAGGTGCAAGGTTTGTGGCCGGGAGGAGTCTGCTCATGAAAATGAGCATCCCTACTGCACCGTGTTCCGTGCCCGAGGCTCCAAAACTGACTGCGATAACTGTTATGATGACAGTTCTCGGGCAAAGCTTTGCATTTGCCTCGCGACCTGTCTCAGTTGCTATAAACGCAACTGTTCGTGTGATGAACCCACTTTTCGGTTCGTACTGTATGACTGGGAACCTGCTGTTCAACAGCAGTTGCAGTACGAACTGCAATGCTATTATGCTGTTGGGGCTGAGGTCCCTGGTTTCAGGAAGATTTCCCTACCTCGGCCCTCCTTCACTGTGGGGCGAGATCTGCTCAATCTATCTCGGGAGTTGGACACTCGTCTCCTGAGCATGGATTTTAGTTCCCCACTGTCAGCAAATGGATATAAACTCAGTGAAGTCCCTAACATGGAACGCCTCTATAATGCCCTCCGGTTGTTCCACTCGGGCATGAGGGACACGGAACACTGTGTGTTCTTCCTGCGCACGCTGATCGGCCTCTACTGGTATTGTAAGAATAATCCGTCTCCTGGGCATCCGGGTTGTATGGTCCAACTGGCATTTCTTTTGGGGGGATGCCCTGTGGATAGTCGGGACCTTCCTACATCCTCAGCAGCGGTTGGCCGCCGCTCTTACCCAGCTACGGTTCATCGGGCCCTGGCCTTGAACAATATGTCCACGACCCATTTGGAGGGCCTCATGGCTGTCCTCCTGCAGGGGCTGGAAGATGGTCACTTTACGACGGTTGCGGCAGCTGTAAAGCGTATCCTTCGACCATCTCAGGTTAATGCCTTGCGGCGTATGACATGCCGTCTATTTGCCAAGGCCCATATCCAAAAAACTGATGTCTATTATGGGATCGGCCGGTGTGGAACGGTCGTGGTGTTCCACTCCATCCAGAGACAGTGACTCTACCTCCCCTGTTGACTGCGCCTGACAGTTCGTTGCTCTCTATTTTTAGCTAGTTTTGTTTTGTGTGGCGTGGGGTCCACGCCTTTGTTAGAGGAGGCAAGTGTAACAGTGCAAACGTCACTGCGTGACGTCAATCAGTTTAATTTTAAAGTTCTTTTAAAATTCATCATTTTCATTTTAAAGTTCTGTTAAACTTCTTCTAAAAGTATATCACCCATAACAGATCCGGGTGTATACATATTTTGTCCTTCTTTTGTTTTTCCACTTCAGTAAATTTAACCCACTTTTGTAATCCTTTTAAAAGGCCCATTTTTCTCTAGTTTTAGTAGTTGGGCAACGAATTCTTTCCTGTTAAGTGGCAGCCTTTTATATCAAAGACAGCGCGTGTTGACGCCTTTTTCTAGAACTTAATACTGAACAGATTCACTCTCTAAGATACCGTTATGTCTGCCTCACTCGCGTCTGTAAATGACTTCCCTTCGCTAAGGGACTTATTTTAGTACCTCTCGCTAGAGGTTTTATTTAATATAAACTGTTTTTAATAAATTAGTTAGTTTTATCTAAGCCCACTCTCGCACTAAACTCGGCTTCGCCACATAAGTCAGCCACTTGTATATGCTTAGCACACCCACCTTTTAAGTCGGAGCCAAATCCTCTTGCGTCGTGATTCTTGGGTGAAATAACTTCTTGATTCATGCCTCGCTTTTCTTTGATTTGCTCGGGATCATTCCTGAATTCCAATTTTAAGCTGAAGTGCTGCACACCAATGAGTCATGGAATAATATTCGGCACAACGTTCGCAAAATTGTTTGACTTTTTTGAGTTTATAATAGGAAGAGTGTGTACCTACCCTTCCTAGTGTTTTCCTGCTTCTATGTAGATGCTCGGCACATTATCGCATCTGATTGAGTAATCGTTTACCTTATGTTAAAATTACGTTAATAAACTGCTACAACTACATAAGCTCGAAAGTGCTCAAAAATCAAGTTTTAGTACCAAAATAGACGGTTTTTGCCAAAAAATTCCGGCGAAATTTTTGGAAAATTTTGACCAAAAGTCCTTAAAATTTGGCATTTTCTGGACACCTTATAGTGAGTGGGGAGGAGAAGCCTAAAAAAGTGGCGGGGACGACTGTGGGGGAAGGGGTCGAGTGGGGGGAAACCCAAAATGTGGGGGTGCCCCCCTCCTCCCACTAAGAAAACCCAGTATATAATCACTGCTTAGAATGGATGCCGTTCGGCGAAACAACTGTAGAAGAATTAGGAGCAGGTCTTCTACATTTAAAGAAGCTTTCTGAGGCTTTAGAAGGGCTTGCTAAGCTTTTTTCCTAAGTGGGAGATGTATATACTCAAAGACAGTCTTCTCTCCTGGCAGACTTATTAATTAGCTTTTTAATATTTGTTTCAGATTCGTGTTTGGTGCGTTAAAGTCATGTCCACAACGGCTAATCTTCTTGATTTGCCAGATCCTGTCTTGGTTGATATTTTTCGTCTGATTTCTTGGCGCCGCCGAATTCCTCTGGAAAGAGTCTCCAAACGATTTCGTTCCCTCCTATTTCAGTCCTATCGCGATGTGGAATGTTTTGCCTTGGGAGCAGCCGACATCAATCCTGGTGTCGAGTTTCGTTTTCGACAGAGCGAAATCGTTGATGCCCGTTTTGAGCAGATCATGAATCGATTTTCTGGACTGAAAGAGCTCTATCTCCTGAATCCGATTCGAGAATCGCTCGTGGCTAGCTTAGGCGATTCTTTTCCAAATTTACGTGTGCTGGGAATTCAATTGGTGAACCCAAAAGCCTCCTGCTAGATGTGTTGTTGCCTAAAAATATTTCTTTGAACTTGCACTACCTTGACGTCCCGGAGACTGAGACTTTGGATCAAACTTTATTGAGTGAAATTTCCGAATTCCTGTCTTCTCACGGTATTCGATTTGGCTACTGTATGGAATCGGATTACAGTCAGATAGATCAATACGATGAAGAGTATGGGGACTTTAATAAATTAATCCCGCCGTCTTTGGACCGTTTATCGGTTTCTCTGCATCGCGAATTCGATTATGCTGTGTTTGAGCCCGAATTTTGCAATTCCTTCAGTCATCTGAAACGCCTAATTATTCCCGACTTATGGTGCTCGTGTTTAACTTTAACTCGTTTGACGGAAAATTGTCCTCTTTTGCAGGAATTGGTTGTTCGTGGTTTCATTTACTATGAACACTGTATTGAGGAAGGTACTGTGTCCGACTTAACATTTCCTCAGTTGCGTAGTCTAAGTGCGATCTGCAATCCTTTCGGTATTCCTGACTGTTTGTTGATACCTATAACTAAAGTCGGCCCATGTCAAGATAAAAGTTAGAACCCCCAGAACCCCCATCAGAAAAAAGGAGGTTCTCAAATTTTTTTCATGGGTTTGCATCCAGGACTTTGATTTGTACGTGACTACGTTGCGGATCCTTTCCTTCAGCAGGTACTTCAGCAGACATGATTTTTTTATAATATGTGTATATGGATCTCAGTCATCAAATTTGTAGCACATAACCGGGGTGTACTGGGGGGGGGTCCTCCTGGCTTTTCTCATAAACTTAGACTGAAAATTCTGCGTATGAAACATCCAATATCCACAATATGGGTATCAATCGAAAGCTGACGACAAGAGCAACAAGTTCGAACTTAATTTAAGCCCTGACAACGCGCACACTTTTTGGTACACCCGGACTCCTGAACCATCAGAACTTCCAGCAAACGTTTAAGACTAGGCAGTAGAGGATCAAATCTCCTGAAAAAAATTTCAGAACCCCCAGAACCCCAAGAACCCCCATCAAAAATTTGAAACAAAATATATGTAGTCACGGATCAAATCTATTCGAAAAGTTAAGAACCCCCAAGAACCCCCAGAACCCCCATCAAAAAACGAAACTAACCATAGTTATAGATCAAATCTCTACAAAAAATTAAGAACCCCCAGAACCCCAAGAACCCCCATGAAAATAAAAGCTTCAAGAAAATCAAGTGACTTTTATCTTGACATGGGCCCTAAAGTCTGACACAAAAATGTGTGTACAAAATCTATAAGGCCTCCAGTGAGCTAAATATACGTAGTAACCCCATAAAACCATATATTTTCGGAATCCTTGCAGCGAAACGAACATTTTTATAAAATTTAAAATTTTTTAAAATTTAAAAAATTTTAAAATATCGGTTTATCGGGGAATTTTTTCGGACCATTCAAGCTATTCAGCTCATTCGTTCCGAAAAATTCGCCCGTCCGAAGACGCATCGATTGACACAAGAACGAAAAAAAATCGGTTGAGAAATAAGCATTTTATTCCAAAATTTCGTTTTTCCATTTCCTTTGATGTTTGCCGCTTTTTGCAACTTTGACTGGTTATTACTCGCGACTCACTCAACGGAAAATTTTTTCGATTAGATTTTCAGGACCGCCTAGGCGCCCGCTTTCACCAGATATATGTGGTTTTTCAAATTTTGAAAGTTGATTTTTTGAAAAATACCACTTTTTGACCAAAAATTTGGCAAAGCAGATTTAACAAAAGTGAGTAAAAATAACAATCATAAAATTCAAGCTGAGCTGAATCCAACGATATAAAGCTTTTGTTGCTACGACTTATATTGCGCCAGCAATGAATTTTTAAACAATATCCCTTATTTCAGCTGGTTTCAATATCAGTTACAAAATAGCTAAGTACGTAGTTAGGTAGGGTTAATTAGTGATAATTAAGTATTAACTAGGTAATAATTAGTTAATTTTAATATTTTTGGTCAGAAAATGACTTGGGCTAATATGAAAGAGAATTTGATTCTGATTCGAAAAATCCAAACCCGACTTTTCAACTCCCAATAATAAGAAAGTTATAAAGGAAAATGTTTTTATAAGATTACTTTTCGTGTCGTAATCTTATCACTCCAAAAAGGAGTGTTCTAAAATTGGTTTTCTTTAGGTTTGACTTAAGTCAAACTTCTTTTCCTTTTCTATTGTCTGGGAGGTTGTCTACCTCCCAGACTACACCTCAGTCAGGTGGTGTCCTACTTTCTCTCTTCTTTTTCTCTCCCTGCTAGGCCTCTTTCTTTCCAGGCCTAGCAGTTGTCCTCACCTGAACTTTTGGCCGAGGACAAGGCCAACAAAGAGGAAACGAAGAAAACAGTAGTATTGGCCCAAGACATGTAGGTTAGAAGGGGGCTAATCCCCTTTATTAATAATATGAATATAAATATAAGTAGCTAGATAAACGTAGGTAAGTACGTAGATTATTGTAATGTAACTCTTAACTCATAGAAAATTGTATATCGTGCGCAACAATTCAATAAAGTTACAAAATTTCACAAAGTTCTCCCTTTGGTTGCGTTTATGTGTTAGAGAAAATTCCGCAAAATTTCGCCAAGTTTCGGCACCCAAAATATATCAAAAATGGGTCAGTTGGGGGGCAATAAATCCAAAATCTCATTAATTTCCACCCCCAACGGCCAGCTGGGTCAGCCCGCTGCAGCGCAGCACACGGAAAAGGTGGCAAGCTTCTAGAAGGTTCTAGAATCTTCTAGAAGCTTTGCCTTAAAATCAAAGGAGACGCGAGCTCCAGGTCTCGCTAATGACCTGTCACCGAGCTGTCAGCAAAACTGTCAGCTCGGTCCCAAAATTTTATTTTCAAATCAGTGTTCGTTTGAGTGCAACCGAGAGCGGTTGCTTCCCTCTCCCTTTGTGCGTTCCCTAGTGCAGTTGCTACCTGCATAGGGAATACAACGCACCTCCCCGGTTAGGTCAAAATTAGCACTTTTCTGGCCTTCGGGCCAGAAAAAATTGAGTATAAAACAGCGAACGCTCTCAAATTAGGGCCAAATAGGTCTTCTATACCTGGCCACGAGTTGAGATAAAAACGCTAGGATTTGACGGCCATTTTTCGGCCTTATTTTTTTATTAAGGCCACTTTTCTTTGCGATTTTTTGGGCCTTCGGGCCAACTTTTTATACGTTTTATTAAGGCCTATGAGCCATTTTTTATGTGTCCTTTGGGCCATGGAGCCCCATTTTTTCACTCAATGCTTTGGGCCTAAGGCCATATTTTAGTTATGATAGCATGCGTGGGCCTTGAGCCACTTTTATTTTGTTTCATTTCATTTCACCTTTCTCTTCATTATTATTTTATTATTTAAATAAAGGGGCAGCTCATGTAAACCCCTCCTGTTCGATGGAGGTCTTGAGAATTGCCCCTATTTCTGTTTTTCTGTCTTTCGTGCCGACACTCTCTGTATATCGAGGTTTGTTGACCTCCGCCTTTAATTATTTCATTCATGTATTTTGTTATCTTTTGCTTGCATTTTCGGTCAAGCCACGACCAACCCTTTATCAATTTTTACCAAGGTCCTTTTGACCTAAATTTGGGGTTTAAAAGTAGAATATGGGATATTTGAGTGGGGACCCAATCCCTAAGTTTGAGTTAGAGGGTCCCTTTGCTACGACCCTATTTTTATTAAGTTAATAAATGGCAATACTCACCTCACAGCCGGCAACTAGGAGTTGCCGGCCATATTGTTTTAATCTCAGGCTTTGTTAAGCCTTAAAATCATTGTTTGTAATTTGCACTGTTTGTTGTAGGTCGGTAACTAAAAAGTAATAGGTTATCAAAAGTGCATGAGCAAGTTTTAAAACAAGAATTCCAAAATAACCTCTTGCTCTTTCTAAATAATTAATAATTAAGCGTTTCGCGGGGAATGACCGGCTTCCCCACTAATTAATTTAATTATTGTTGGTAGTTTTGTTTGATAATAATGGTTTTGTTAAGTAATGATTGCTTGGCAATCATTACTCACACGGCTTTCTCAAACTTGCAAAGTTCTCAAAATTACCAAAGTTCCGCGCTATAAACTGAGTTTTAGACGCCTAAAACTCACAACAAATTCTCGTTTAAATTTTAGAGTTAGTTTCCATCTACATTGTTTGTAATTATGTCTGTTTTTAGGATTAGTTAGATAAGTACTTACCTAAGAGATTGCGTGTTTGTGTATGCATGAATTGCACGAATGGCATTGTATTGGCTTCTACGATTGTATGCGCGTTGACTCGCGGAAACTCCTTCTGTCCGATGAGGGTTGTGAGCATCGCTGGAGTGATCAAGACTCAGATCTTAAGCAGGAATGAGGTGTGTGTGTGATTTGTACGAATGATTGCATTTTTATTAATAGGAACTTGCTCTAATCTAAACATTGCATAAGTAAGGTATAAGTGATTATTAGTTTAGGTGTCGCACAAATGTTGCATGATTGTGTTTAATTAACAAATAGGATTACGTAGTTCAATACTAGATTACCTAGGACCTCTGTATGTACGCTTTATGTAATGTAGTCGTCAATCGTAATCGAGCAAGTGACTGTCTGAATGGTTATTGATTCTCTGTGTGCATGATTTGTATGAAGTGCCGGAATTATATTAGAACTCCTATAGTACGCAGGAAAAGTAGTAATAAGTAATGTAGGTTTAGGTTGCAAGTCTTGTGTGCATATCTGGAAGTTTGTGAGTACTCGGTTGCGTAGGAAACCTAGGTTTAGGTGCTGTTTAGCAAAATATGCAAATGAGGTTAAGGCCATAGGACCTAGAGTCACGGGGACTCCGTATTAGGTCCCCATCAGACCGAATCTGGATATCCTCGATTCGTCCGCGTAAGCCACTCTTTGTCAAGAGTGCGGACGAATCGCAAGAACAGGAATCTATCAAATGGTCGGTCTCGTTGTCAAGTTAATATAAATTAAGCTGTAGTGAGCATAGTTTCTAGTTGCATTTGCTATATCTTTGTTTCCAAAGTCAGAACACGCTGTTATTGTCATTTCTAGTTAAGTTAGCCGTATCTGATGTATGTTTTGCTCCTAATAATGACCGCAACCGCGGCCTAACACCATGTGAAGTTTGGGACTGTTGGGACTGTTGGGACTGCTGATAAAAAGACGGAGCGTGATCATAAACTGGACAATAACCCGATTGGCAGCCATATTGAGCTTCAGAAGAAAAGTCTGGCTGTACGTACGTATACTGTTGATTCCGGCCATAATAATAATTTGGATCAAAATTGGCCTGTCCAGCAGCCTGGGGAGGCAGTGCCATAGGTGGCGGAGCATTCGACTGGTACTGACGTTGTGAAGGCCAGGAATCAGGCACTGCGTCATAAGGCACAGAAAAATTTTGACCCAAATTTTGGCCAGGTGGGGGCGGATTTTGGCATGGGGGCGGACCCCCCGAATTCGGAATCTGAGGGCTTCTTGACGCAGCCGAAATTACAGTAGCATGCCCAGAACCATAAAAATATTGATAATCAGGACTTATGGGTGCCCCCTGATTATTCGACACCTGAGGGAACGATGGGCCGGCCACAGGAGAAAAAACTGTTTGGGACACAGCAGGGGTTGAAAGGGGTTTGGGGGTGAATTCTAACGTATGAGCTCCCAAACTTTCAAAACGATTTTCAATAAGGGGCTCCTGGTCTTTTCTGTCGTCACACGACATATTTATAATACAAAACTGATTCTGACGACGATCCCAAGGCTTTCCCCCCGAAAAATTTGGACCCGGGTTTGGGGGAGGTGGGGGTGGATTCTAAGCTTGGGGGAGGGATGGTTGGAGTTGAGGGTTTTCTTTTGGGAGGGCACACCCTCCACTCTGTAGCTGCGTACTTCCCCCCATCATTGGCAGTTCAAATACTTCATTCAACCTTTGTGCATAAGGGGGACTCTGAGAATTTGCACCCAAAGTAATTTGGGGGAGGGGGAGGAGTGCCCCCCGTCATAGCGGCCCACGGGGGGTTTTTAGCCTTGGTCCCCCGATCTACGACTGTTGCTTGGTTGCGACAATTTTTGTAAAAAGACTAAATCAAAAATCAAACTTTAGTAAAATCTGTAATTTAAGACAAAATTTTTGGTCAAGGTCACCATTTCCCGACATCTACCACATGACACGGTCGCCACATGTGAAGTTTGGGTCTACGAATGTTAGTAAAATGTACTGATTATTAAATAAAACGAGTTGACTATCTATAATTTAGGATAAGACAAGATCACGAGGTAACTGTGTGGTGTGCGATGTCGGCAAGTGTTGACCCTAACCCACTGAAAGAAATATTTGAAAATAACACAATTTACTCTACGAATTCACGAAACTAACTTTAGAGAAATAATTTGAATAACAGCAAACAAAATTGAACAAGCACCAATAACTTTACTAGCTTTACCCGATTCAATGAACCCCCAAAAATTCGCTGGCGCTACTCTACAAAAGCCCCCGACCAATCTCTAGCTCAACCTACCTTCAACTAACCTGTTCAAGCTTGAACTAATTTCGAGATTAGCTAATTGACTGATGAATTTAGACAGGAGTTGGAAAAATACTGAGCGTTTGTCAAACTTTGTAAAATTCGAACATATTTGTATGTTTCTTGTGAGTGCTATCTTCACATAATACCCCCTCTTTTGGCCCCGTGCGGCCTCGGACGGGTTCACACAGCAAACGATATACAAACACAATTAGAATAATGATAAAATGGAGTTACCCACAATTAACCTACGTACTAGTAAAGATAAAATGATTGTTAGCAATTACGTACAAATAAAATAATGCATATGCATATACCGTTGGTAAAACTACTCGGAACTGAATCGAGACAATATCAACATTACAACTACGTATCTACTTACATTACATTACGACAACGTACCTACATTAATACAACACATAACTACTACTACTACTACATATCTACTTACATTAATATTACTACAACGTACCTACATTAATACAATACATAACTATTACAGCACTTAACTACTACAACACAGCATACCTATATTACAACAACACATAACTACTACAACACATAACTACTACAACACATAACTACTACAACACATAACTACTACAACGCAGTACTACAAACAGCTACACAAAACTACCTATTAGGGAACCTAGACTACTACAGGAAACTTCAGGACCGACCGAAGCTCACACGAGGCTTTGAGATATGTGAGGTTATGCGAACGAGAAACACAAGAAACCATTTTTGAAAACCGTTTTTCAATATTGCTAATCAAGAAGTAGAATACATATAGTCAGTAAACGTAAGAAATTATGCAAAACAAAACTAGAATAAATTGTTAAATCGGATTACTAGAAAGAAATATCAAAAAGCAACAGTGAAAAACGTCTAATCAAGTACCGGCAAACGGACATTTACAACGGCCAAGCCGAGGTAGCGGGTACCCATATGAAAGAAACAAAAACCATCAAACACCCCATTTTTAGAAAAATTTGATCCCAAACGGCTCCCTCCCAAACTATTATAAAGAAATATGCAACAGAACAGACAACCCGAAACTACCACAACCACAATATAGGGTGGAGGGACAGTGTCAACAGGTGTGCCAAGGAGGGGACAGCGGTATTCAATTCAGCACCGCACCAGCGAACCCAAGATTTCAGAAGCCAACAACAGTTCACCCTGGACTTGGTTGCCACAACAAGATGGAATGACCCAAAAGTCAATGCTGAAGCACAAGTCGACAGTCGGCCAGGAAACCCAAACCATCAAGAAACCAGGTCAGGATGGCAAACACAGCCTAGATGGCCCAACAACCAACCGCCAACCAGGTCAGCAGTGTAGTCACAGTCAGAACAGGAGCGCACGTACCCAGCAGGAGGGCCTACGACCGCCGTAGGGCCCCCTGCTCACACCAGGACCGGCCAGTCAGAAAAACAGGAGGCCTTACAACCTCTCGTGCACAGTCCATTCACAGTCCAAGGGGACCCCATAACGGTTAGGCCCCCACCTAGTCAAGGGAACGCGCAGGCAAAGCGCGAACGTACCCGCATAGATATACCACCCCAGAAATAGAAAAAGTCACGGCCAGACATATGGCAAAACAGATAAAAAGTTACCGGAAAACCCGGTGCACCAGAAATAGCACCAAGACAAGGGAGCCAACCTGTGTGGACAGCCAAGCTCACACCATCACAACCGGCGGCCAAATCACAACGGGCCAGACGACCCCACAAGCAGCCAAACGAAGGCTGCACCGCAACCACCACCCAGATCCATCATAGACACCAATCACCATTGGGAGCACACCTGCGCACCAGACAGGGGGGGCGGCACCGGACAGTAGAAATGATTAGACGACAGCAAAATCTAGAACACAAAACAAAAATTAAGGCCAACAAATATAAAGCACACAATGGAATCTAATTAATAAAATGGCAAAATTATTATGCAAAACAAAAATAAGTACGACATAATTATAGACGACACAATTACAGCCCCACCTAAGATTTGGGAAGCTCCAGACCAGAGTGTCGATACGCCCCAGCATATGGAGGCACCGGCACAAAGGCCTGTGCTAAATCAAAGAAAGACTCACAGCTACTCAAAACGGAATCCAAAAAGAAAAAGAATGATACCGAGCGTGCGGCCCTCCCACCCGGCATACGGAGGTCGCAACGGCCCGCAAGGCACCACTCCAAAAAGAGGGTGAAAAAGGTAAGAAACCCAAAAATAAAAACGGTAAAATATGAAAATGCTTTGCTGATTTATTTAATTTGATATGATTTTACAATTACCGCAGGGTTGACCTTTAAAGCGTGGAAGGGTTGCAACCCCTCGGGGTTACAAGTGCCAAACCCTGAAAGACGAAAAACTAATTAGGATCGTCAGAAAGTGTGTCAAGCTTAAGGTGTTGTAGCAACAGCACAGTTGGAGTAAACTGTCACTAATTCAAAGGGCAACAATGATTGAAAATCTAAAAACTTAATTACGAAAACGAGAACTTTTCACCCTTCAGAGAGGCTGCAACCCCTGCTGGAGTAGCAAGTAAAATTTCTAAATTTCGAAAACAACGTATATTTAATAAGTTCTAAACAACTTACAAATACGGTTAAAATGTATTAAAAATTGAAAAATCTAACGGAATTTAAGCACCGAGAACACCAGTCAATGTATTTGAAGCATAGAAATTTCAAAAATCGAATATATACGTATATACGTATATACGTATAGTATATACTAAAGAAAGAATAAACAGAAAAATACCACCTTAAAGGTCATCCAAGAAAGAACCCATCAGGACAGAAAGCTGCAGGCAGTTAGTCCAAAATACAGGAGTGACAACCAAGGCGTTGGGCAAAAATACCGACATTACCAAAATCAGCTAAACACAAAATAAAAGGTGCAATACATCAAAAGTGAGAAAAACACAGAAACGTGAAAGTGAAAGGTGAAAGTGACTTAGCCGAAATCATTCAAAACTTGTATCCAGAAGTTCCAGAAAAAGGAAAGTGTAAGAATAAATATGGATTTCAAAAAGGTAAGTAAGTAAAAAGTGGATTTCAAAAAAGTTACGAGGTAACAAAATTTAACGTCGGCATAGGTAAACAAGGTGAACATGCGGCCAACTAAGGGTGAACTAAATGAAGTAGATTAAAATGGCCTGGATAGAATTTTTTCCAGATTAGATAGTTTTAACCAAACCATGCTGCTGCATGTTTCTATGCAAACAGGAACACTTTTGGAGCCATTTTTTGAATTTTTGTGCCAAGGTCGGCACAGGTGAACATTGGGTGAATATGGCCAAATCTCACACATACCTGAACCGTTTTTGTTCCCGTTTTGGTTTTCATATTACGTATGGACAGCTCTTCCTTTACACAAAGTTGTGGCCTCCCCCGATCAGTTTCGTTTTTAGCCGTGCCGACCTCGGCACAGAATTTCAAAATTTTCAAAAAGTAAATAGGAGAGCTCGAAAATAGTGAAAAAATGAGAGGGTGAACACTTTTATGTAAAAGGCTATGAAGTATGCTGTGAAAAAGGAAAAGGAAATATAGATGAATGCATGAATCTAAAATAAAGATAAAAAGTAAAAATCAATGACGCTAAAATAAAAATCTTTGTGATAATACGAAACTTTAGGTGATACACGGATGGGGCATACAGACAAAAATACAAGAAAACACAAACGCAAATTAACAAAATTACGACGAATAAAAGTAGATTCAGGATTGAAATTTTTGGCAAATTTGTGAAACATCATCATACGTGTGCAAATCTTGTGAAAAACGCTGTCAACAAGTTTTGCGCAGGTCAAGAAAGATTTTAAGACGGTTTGTCTAGAAATCGCGAGGGAATGGCTTCCACCCCCTCTTTTGGGCGGTTTTCCGGTCTTGGAGAATCAATAACTTCAGACAGAGTTTCTGTTTGAGTACATAGATCGTTCAATTTGCGGGGGTCCACCCCCTTTTTTAAAGGAGCGGCCTCTTCTTGACACCCACTTTTACAAGTAAAGACAGGGGCGCATTCAAGGGAGGACTCGGACAAATGTGTGCTGCAAGCTGAAAAAAATCTGAGGGGAGGACGCCCGCATTTTTTCATGAACAGGCCCAATTTGAATCAAGTGCACTTTTGGGGCCATCGGTGTCGGAACAGCTGATGGCATTTGAACAGCTGATGGAAGTGCAGCCGCTGCGTGGCAGCTAAAATTGCGGTTGGCAGCTGGGGCAACCGGTTTGGCCCCCACAGCGACAGGCGCCGCCACAAGACGTGGAGGCGACTGTAGCAGTGGACAAAGCGAAAACGGCTGCTGATACCGCCACTGAGACTGATATTGCTGCTGGTAGTAGGCATAGGTCGGAACCGGCTGCGTCTGTACTGGCGGAAAGCAATATGCTGAATAGGGAGGGTGAAATGGGTAAAACCCCACCAGATTGACCTGTTCTTGAATTTGAGCCTCAGAAGCTTGGGTATGATTTAAAGTGGCCCTTGAACGATTTTTATCCCAGCATCGATCAGAGTGGTGACCCCGTTTATTGCAATATCGACAGATAGGAGAACCCTTTTCTTTTTCGTCCTCCCATTCCTTCAACTCCTGCTGCAATTTTGACTCAAACCAGTTTCTCAACTCCCGAAGCTCCAGCCGCGTCACAGGTGTCGAATCAAGGGGGGCCACCCCCTCTTTTGGAGATTTTTGAGCTTCCACATCAAGATCCGGAGCAACATAGGCTTGAAAATCATAAAAACCCGTTCTGGAATTACGAGATTCTAATTTATCAAGGATACATAAAATTTCATTCAATGTGGGTTCTCCCTTACCGAAACTTGAGGCCAAAGCTGACGCATATTCTGAACGAATTCCATCAAATAGTTGTTGCACGCAGTGCCTGTCCCGGTCAACCTCAGACGGCCAAATTTCCAAAGCTTGCAACTGCAGCTCCGACACATATTGACGCGCTGATTCTCCAGGCTGCTGAACCCGCTGGATAAACCGGTGGAATTTTTCAGAAACAGATATTTTAGGTTTAGGGAATTGTGTCCTCATCAAACGAACAAAATTATCAAACGATTCTACAACACCAGGACCAATTCTAGAAGCAAATATAAGCGCTTTTCCCGACAGTTTGCTAAACATCAAACGGGCCCATTGTTCTTGAGGAATTCCGTAAATCGTAGCAGCCGACACAAATTGGGGCAACCAGTCGTCGAAGTATTCCAAAGCCGGTTCAAAACGGGGAATATCTTGCAAAATCGCCATATACGTACGATACAGTTGGGCACTATGCTTACTGACAGAAACATCACTAGCATGCATAACAGGAGGGGTTGCAGTCTGCTGTTGACCCCTTTGTTGTTGCGGAAAAAACCCATAATTTTTAGGGGTACCTAGACCAACATCTGGGTTCATTGGAGCCAACAACTGTTGGGACTGCTGATAAAAAGACGGAGCGTGATCATAAACTGGACAATAACCCGATTGGCAGCCATATTGAGCTTCAGAAGAAAAGTCTGGCTGTACGTACGTATACTGTTGATTCCGGCCATAATAATAATTTGGATCAAAATTGGCCTGTCCAGCAGCCTGGGGAGGCAGTGCCATAGGTGGCGGAGCATTCGACTGGTACTGGCGTTGTGAAGGCCAGGAATCAGGCACTGCGTGATAAGGCACAGAAAAATTTTGACCCAAATTTTGGCCAGGTGGGGGCGGATTTTGGCATGGGGGCGGACCCCCCGAATTCGGAATCTGAGGGCTTCTTGACGCAGCCGAAATTATATTAGCAGGTCTAGAACCGTAAGAATGTTGATAATCTGGACATATGGGTGCCCCCTGATCATTCGACACCTGAGGGAACGACGGGCCGGCCACAGGAGAAAAAACTGTTTGGGACACAGCAGGGGTTGAAAGGGGTTTGGGGGTGAATTCTAACGTATGAGCTCCCAAACTTTCAAAACGATTTTCAATAAGGGGCTCCTGGTCTTTTCTGTCGTCACACGACATATTTATAATACAAAACTGATTCTGACGACGATCCCAAGGCTTTCCCCCCGAAAAATTTGGACCCGGGTTTGGGGGAGGTGGGGGTGGATTCTGAGCTTGGGGGAGGGATGGTTGGAGTTGGGGGTTTTCTTTTGGGAGGGCACACCCTCCACTCTGTAACTGCGTACTTCCCCCCATCATTGGCAGTTCAAATACTTCATTCAACCTTTGTGCATAAGGGGGACTCTGAGAATTTGCACCCAAAGTAATTTGGGGGAGGGGGAGGAGTGCCCCCCGTCATAGCGGCCCACGGGGGTTTTTAGCCTTGGTCCCCCGATCTACGACTGTTGCTTGGTTGCGACAATTTTTGTAAAAAGACTAAATCAAAAATCAAACTTTAGTAAAATCTGTAATTTAAGACAAAAGTTTTGGTCAAGGTCACCATTTCCCGACATCTACCACATGACACGGTCGCCACATGTGAAGTTCGAGTATACGTATGTTAGTAAAATGCTCTGACTCTTAAATAAAACGAGTTGACTATCTATAATTTAGGATAAGACAAGATCACGAGGTAACTGTGTGGTGTGCGATGTCGGAAAGTGTTGACCCTAACCCACTGAAAGAAATATTTGAAAATAACACAATTTACTCTACGAATTCACGAAACTAACTTTAGAGAAATAATTTGAATAACAGCAAACAAAATTGAACAAGCACCAATAACTTTACTAGCTTTACCCGATTCAATGAACCCCAAAAATTCGCTGGCGCTACTCTACAAAAGCCCCCGACCAATCTCTAGCTCAACCTCCCTTCAACTAACCTGTTCAAGCTTGAACTAATTTCGAGATTAGCTAATTGACTGATGAATTTAGACAGGAGTTGGAAAAATACTGAGCGTTTGTCAAACTTTGTAAAATTCGAACATATTTGTATGTTTCTTGTGAGTGCTATCTTCACAACCATTTCATGTCGGTGTTCACGTTCAAAGACAAAAATTAATCAAATCCCGTTTCGTAAAAGTTAGCAAGGTTGAAAAATCAACCTTGCTCAATTATGACTAATGTGAAATTCATCCATGTTAATTACTCACAAATGGCAATAATCGGTTTCAACATTCTGACGATTTTAACTAATGTTAGGCAATAGTTGATAATATACCTGAAATAAGCAAATCAACCGTAGTTACGTAAGTATTATGGATAGGGCACCAGAACCATCTTCTAATAAAGGCTAAAATCACCAGTTTTGTGAACTTATCCAGTCTTCAACGTTTACTACTCATAAAATAGAGAGTTGTTACCTTCCCTTGGTAGAACCCAGCAAAGAACAGAGGTTCTACGTTAAATTATGACGTTTTCGTTAAATTTGTGCGTTAACTCTCTTTTAACCGGCTAATATTTGCTAAGACCAGGAAGTTGTTACCTTCCTTACTTAAACTCGCGAAACTAAAAGCTTTACATTCAAGTATTGTGTTCTCGCCAAACTCACGTGCAAATCGCTTTCTAATTAAGTAACACTTATCAAAGATAGGAAGTTGTTACCTTCCTTGCTAGGACCCGAAAAACAAAAGGTCCTAAACTTGATCATCTTAACCAATTTAATGTTTCTCGTGTTAGCCGAATAAAGGAGTACCTGTCTGCTGTTAAAGGACCCAAAAGTGTATCAAATTCAAGTAATAGGTTTTAATCGTACAGAAGCAGACTGTACAAAGAGAAATCAAGTTGAAATCACAGTTTCACATCGAAGGCACAATTTCTTGCACAAGAACGCAAGAAATTGTCCTAAAAACTAACGTTTTACTTAAAACCAATTTTAAGTATCGTGATCTTACTCAAATCATTCAGAACTTGTGTTAATCCGCTTGAATCGCGAACCTTCACAACAAATTTGACTTGTACGAGTTTGTTCTAAGTTCAGAAAGCCAAAATGTGAGTAATGGTTGCTGGGTTCGAATCCCGCACCTATAACTTGTATTAATGGGTTTTAACCCATTTGATTCAGGTGCGGAAGCGAACGTGGTCCTGCCGGAATCAAGCCTAGATCGTCAGTATTTCGGAAGTCTCAGTAATATATATATTTGATCAGAGCTATTGATAGTCAGTCCGGTCAGTCCGAAGGAGGACATACGGATATTGGACAGTTATTTGGATCGGAATCAGTTCTATAAGGTACATTGAGAAGGTCGGATCGGACTTTTGTGGAACGGTTAAGGCAGAGACTATTTGTGAAGTCAAGCACCAGAATTGAATACGGGACCTAAAACCTAGTTCAACGAACTTGGAAATCATCCTTTCACAGCATTTCAAATTGAACTTTATTCGTTTCTTTCAATCCAAAAGATGAATCTTTTTGAGCTTATCATCAGTCTTACTGAAGGGGTTGTTACCCCTTGCCCCTGGGCTTAAGTTAATCAGTGTTCTTCAAGTCAGTCGGAATCAGAGAATTTAAAGAAGAGATTAAAATTAAACTTAATCTGTACTAACTCCATAAACGGACCAGGAATCTCCCCAACCGGACCCCCCTTGTGTTTGACCCCTTGGCAACCGTATAGCATCCGAAAGTGCTATTGTTACTAGCATTTCGGGCTCACCCAAAGACCGGAAACCTTGCACTACTAACCCCTTTAATCTAGTTAATTTGAATTGTTCAGCAGCCTGTTTTATTGGTATTGTATTGTCCTTTAGTAAGGAGGACGGTAGAAGAGTTATAATCTAACCACACGAACACAACCATATAGGGACCGCACAGTATAGTTTGGTAATAGGCTAAACAATTGGTTAGTTAGTCAGGAAAGGAAAGAAAGAGGAATATAGTAGAGTTGAGTTTAGCTATCGGAACCTTGTCCCTATTAACCATTAATAATCTGGGTAAATCAGATACTGGCAACTCTGGCAAACCATTATTGTTTGTCTAATTGTTTAAATAGCATATAGTTTGTGATTTGTAAGTTGTCTTATCCCCTGTACGCACTGTAATAATCCTGTTCATTGTTTACTGTCACTACTATCGTTGCTAATATCATTATAGTTATCATTATTAAATTGTTGTGTCCTAATACTGAATCCACTGACTAGGACATAAGGTTCAGATCAAGCTTTGGATTCATAGCCCCTGCACAAGTAAGTGTTTAAATTGAACCCTTGGTCATAAACGAGTCGACCTTCCGTGTACTCGAAGTGGTTGATACCCAGAGTCAGTCGTGATAGACTGTTGCGGAATTTGGAATCTCGATCTTACCCACTTCATTACATATGTTAATTATTGGAATATACTGAGTTTGCTTTAGTACGGGGGGTGGGGGCGCCCCCAGTTTTTGGGTTCCTTTCCCACTCGAGCACCCTTAATTTTTAGCATGGTTTAGCTTGGGTATAGCACTATGTTGAAAACAGGTTATTTATACAGTATTTTAGCATTTGTAGGCCATTGCTTATTTTATCCCCCACTTTTGGACCTTCCCCTACTTTGGGGGGGCATTTTCACCTAAGTGTAGATTTCGTAGGTTTCGGTGGAAATTATTGTTTTTATGAATGTTGGCCCATCTTCCTCTCCTGTGGTATGACACCTTATTAAACACTATTTCACGACTTGATATCTGTGACTCTACCAACGACGGATTCAGGAGTCGGGGGGTCGGGTCCGTGCCACTGAAAAGAATTGAATGTTTGATGAGCGATTTTGTTAAAATGGACAAACGATTTTTTTCAACTTCTGGAGTGTTCTGGCCCCTCGCCTCGCACCTTCCCGTTTCAGTGAAAATTGCTCCCTGAAAGGCCACTCGCCGCTTCCCAAAGTCCCAGATCCGCCAGTGGGCGCAATAATGATTGACGACCCAATGAAGACCCTAAAGTTTTGAATAAATATATCCTATATTATATTTCCTTTCAATTTTTCTGTTCTATGATTTCACAGATCTTGTGCCAGTTTTGAAGTAGTTTAACGTTTTTGTGACTGGATAAGGCTAGCGTTGAGGTATGACTCAGTCATTGATTTGTCTGAAGATCCTGATAGTTTTGTTACCGTCTAAAATGGGAAATCTAAACTTTGTATGTGCAGATTACAATATGACTGCTCCACACCCACTAAACAATGCCAGCCTGTAGATTAAACTGGTATATATATATAGATTTATCCTGGGGTTGGTTCTCTTGTGGTTGCTCCAGGGGGTCAAGCCAAAATTTCTATTTTTGCAATATATACTCATTTTTGTCCCAAAATGGACCCAGTTTGGCTCTAAATACAAGAAAAACGCATTTCATACACAATAGGATGCTTAAACTGCCCAAAATAAACAATTTTTAAAAAATTTCCAAAATTTGCCTATGTTAATCTGTTAAAGATACAAAATTTTCAAAAGTCACTATGACCTCAATTCCTTAACAAAAACTATATCATAGGGGTCGCGGTAGCGACCCCTATAATATTATGAGTGAAAATGGTCGAATGACCGTGTAAAACAAGGCTGCGCAGAAGCTGCGCAGTTTCCTGCGCAGATCCTGCGCAGATTATGTGCGCAAAAAATTGTACGTGTCGAGTTTAGTATATTTGCCAAGTTTCATCCCCGTACCACTTTCCGTTAAAAAGTTGCCCTAAAAAATCGCTTACGAAAATTGTGTTTTTTCTTTTTTTCCGGTTTCTCGCTTTTGATGTCTCATAAGGGGGTTTTGTAGCTTGAATAACTACAGATAGAAAAATTTTGGCCTATGAAACCCATATATATTCTTGTCGTACAAATCAAAAATAAGAACATAAGCTAGTTTTTATGTCTCCCGGAGCCGGAAAAAATTTTTGGCTGGGGGCCAAAGTCGGCCAAAACGCTAAAATGGTCAAAAAGTATGCTTCAAAGGCGCCTTAATAAGTCGGACTGGGCTATATATGGGGCAATACTGACTATATAGTTAAACAGTACACATATCGGGTTGTTTCATGCAAAATGTCTGTCCTTAAAACTTGCTAAATTTGCCCCGTTAAGCAATGTAGAGAAAGAAATCCTCAAACAGATGCATCTTCGTTGAAGTCGTCAAGAGTATAGAATATACAGTGGCGAGTGGCGCACATAGGAACTTTTTTCAGTGGGGGCGGACCTCAGAAAAATTTGGGGGGTCTGGGGGTATCGCCCCCAGAGTTGACAAATTTTGGACAACAACGTTTAAAATGCAAAAATAAGCGTAAATTCAGCAAAAACAGAAAAAATTTCGCGCCGGGGGCGCGAAAATTTTTGAAATTTTACGTCCGCGCAGCGCGGACAATAAAAATTTTCCTTTGCATCTGATTTCGGGGGGGGCGCCCCCCCGTCCCCCCCTTATGTGCGCCTCTGAGAATATATTAAGTTTTGTTGAAAATATGATTTCAAGACGTACTGAGATGACATACTATACCGTCCTGGCATTTTAGCTTAATGAAAATATTTTTAAAACTGATGTGTATTCATATCTCAAAGTGACTGCCAGCATTTTTCTGTTTTGTAAAATTTGGTGCTTTGAAATGCTGCACTTAGCTGTGCTAATTAAGTCAGTTTTGGATTGTGTTAGCAGTGGGTATGTATGTACTTATGTTCCGTTACTAAAAACCCGTGTTGTCATAATGCGTGTCCTTTTTTCTTTGATGTTACTTGATTTTGTCACAGTCCTGTGCCGAATTCCGGTCTTAGATATATTTGCAACTTTCGGGTTCACCTCATGTTGTCTTCGTACAGTTATGTCTTTTGCTTTTTCAATTAAATGAAGTCCGTTTATTTGGCATTATGCAGGCTTCCCTTCTCATGCTCGTGCGCCAAGATTTCGTCCTTTCATTAGCTCTCTAGAAATGCATTCATGGAAATTGTAGTGGAATAACATACTCCGAGCACTCACATTGCCGAAGTGAGACGTTTTTATTTTGAGTATATATAAGCAGTAAGTATCGGTTTATTCACCAATTCGCTCGATTCGGTCCATCGACTATCTGAAACGGCCGGCTGGAGGCGACTTAAAGGCTGAACACTACCCAGCCTAACGGGTTCACAAATGGATGAAAGACGATTAATTGGCGGATGGCTGTCCCGTGTGCCCGGGCCTTGAATCGGGCCTCGGGCCGGCCCCAGACCCGGTTGTTGGAACGGCAGATCGGCGATTAGGCCCGGTCAGATTATTGTGCCAATTTCAAAATCTTTCAAAATTCTCTTCATTAGAAAGTTAAATTTAAGCTTCCAGGAGGTGTCTAAGTTGTAGTAAATAGCACTAACCAGAGATGGAACCGGGTCAGTTCGGGTCACTATTTGGATCGGGTAACCAGGTCAAGAGCTTCGGCCTCGGCCCGGTCTAGACCCGGTTTTCTGAATTTGCCACAAATTTTTGAAATTTTTGGCTTAAAAGCTACATTTTTATCTTAAATTTTTGTTCGATGTGCAGAATTAATTTGCTTTTTCCTATATTTTAGTCTTAAGCATTTTCGCAGTTTGAGGTTATTTGAATCTGTCTGTATCTGGCAGTCTATTGTTTAGCTTTATCATTTTCATGATTATTGTAAAAAAACTATTTAGTACCATGTGTTTTGCAGATTATTTTCGCAACCAAGGCAGATGTTTGCGCAAGATAAAATAATACCAATTTTTTTAAAGTTCTCCGTAGTTTTGGACCGCACTTTTTACACTTTTTACCACGGATTGATTTCCCGAAATTTCGCAGACGGATAAATTATTGGTTTTGCCAACTAATTTCTGCATTAATTTTAAAAATGCTACTGCTTATTGCTTTTTGAAAAAACCTAGAGCAAACAAAGGTATGTCACAGTTATTCTTTTTGTGGTGGTGATGGAACATGGAAGTCAAAAATTTAGCATTCTTAGGCAAAATCGAAACCTTTTGCAGATTTTGGAATTTTCTGGAAAACCGGGTCACCCGGTCAGGGCTCAACCGGGTCACCGGATCAAGCCTAAGTGACCCGGTTCCATCACTGACGCTAACTATTGTTTGACACTGTATTTTGCATGTCGGGCCTTGAATGGGGGATCCGGGCCGGGATCGGCCCTGCCCGGTCGGTGTAGCAGGCCCGGGCCCGGTCCGGGAAATTTCTTACTGGCACAAATTCTACCCGTGAGTAACAGAACAAGTTGTCGGCATCAGAGATGAAACCGGGTCACCGGGCCGGGTCAGTTCGGGTCACTATATCGACCGAGTCACCGGGTCAGGAGCTCTGACCCGGTCTTGACCCGGTATTTTTGAATGAAGAAATTTTTTTGCTGTTATAAGATATTTTTCAAAGTTTTACCAATTTTTGCCAACTGAAAACTTCAACAATTACTCAAAAACTAGCACAAGAAATATTCGTAACTAATCATGGAGTTTTTTAAATGCTTGTCGTAGTATGTAGTTTGTAGTAGTGTCCTCATAATATTTGTAATGTCCTGTCAAGCTTAGATCTAGGTTTGAAACTACAATCATTGCGTTGAATCTTAACTAGAAAATGAAAACTATATATTACATGGGCCTTGAGAGTCTGAAATCTTTATCTTAAGATCTAAAATTCTCCATGCTCCATCTAAACTATAAGTGCTTTATCGCTGCTGTTATTATTTTTGGAGGGAGAGGGTCAGACCGTGGGTTTCAAATCTCGGTAAGAAGGAAAATCTCAGCAAAACAAGGTTTACAGATTCTGAGTTTTATTTTGCATATTTTGCAATTGTCATGGCTTACTACATATCTTCAGAAACCAATTGTGATTGATTTTATTTCATATTCTCTGAATCCTAGCCATACGAAAAAATATTTCTAAAAAATTTCCGCTGAGTGAAACTTCAATCATACAACTAAATGAAATATTTTACGAAGAGTGCATAATTGCACTATTATTAAGAATATATATATAGGATATATATATATATATATATATATATATATATATATATATATATATATATATATAAGATCTTCTATAATATATAGGAAATTATTATGGACTCTTGATTTTACTAAAATATATAATGATAAAACTGAAAAGTGCTAGCTAATGTTAAACCCTATGATTAGAATTAGATGATGTTATGACTTTGGCAAAGTATTTTGTTCCAATTTGTTTGATTCAAAAAGCTATGTACTTTACTTCACATTATTGAGCTCAAAATCGTGCAAATCGTTTTGACTTTTTCCGGCTTACTTTTACTTACCATATTCACTTTCCAATGCTAATACTTTAAGGAAAGCAAAACTTTTGCCCAACTTGATATTTTAGTCGTCAAAAATGTCCAAAATGGTAAGAACACTCACCGCACCCAAATAAAGTATTTTTAATTTTTTGCAAGCTTAAACCTGAATATTCAAAAATACCGGGTCACCGGGTCAGTAAATAGTGACCCGGTTTCATCTCTGGTCGGCATATCGTCGCTGCAGAGTCGAAACAACGTAGTCCCATTATCAGCGAATTGGGGTTAAGCGTTAAGGGCAGTCTGCGAACATATCAGAAGGTATAAAACCTACAGTTTTTCCATAGCTTAGAAATAAAATCCTTAATATTTTCCGTCTATTCAACAGTTTTCATACTAGCTAGAAAATATACAACTGAAGCATAGCCATTAAGTTCCTGCATCTCCAAAAAATGTTATATTAGATCTAACGAATCAGCGCAGCAAAATCCTGTTCGTTAAGAGCAGGAGGAGTTATGATGATGTAGTTGTCCGACCGCCTTGGATGATAACCAGAAAAATCGGGTGATCTATATCTGAAGAATTGGTGCAGTTTCAGCAGACCTTCTGGTTTCTCTCGGGACCGCATTTTGCCCGAATTTGGTGTCGCCAACCTCACCAGACCGGTATCATAATTATCGAAACAGTACTCCAGGAATTCCAAGGTGACTCCTTGTTCCAATAACCGCTGTCGCTCTTCTGCTATGGCTTTCAGAATATCCTGGAGGGCGTACTCCTCTGTCCTGACATGAATAAATTCCAACGATTGCAGAGAGCCAAGGGTCTTTCCTAAATTAAACCCCGAGTCTGGGACATACTCAAATGGGGCCGTGGGATAGTATATGTGAAGCAGTTTCAGATTAGCTAATCTCTTCAAATAATCAAGGTAAACTGTTAGTGACAAGATTTGGCAACAATTGGAATTTGCAATAGCCAAACTCAAATCGTAAATGTTAGGAACTCTTTCATTCACAAAAACAGATGCAGGCTTCAGTCTTGGATACCACAGCTTAAGTGATCTGAAATTGGGTCCAACTCGAAATCCAGCCAGATCATTGGTAAAGTTGATCTGATCCAGTTCAAGTTCAACCAAAACAGGACAGCGAATTTCACAACCAATTTCATGACGTTTCAAGGAAAGACGAGTGACACTGTGTAGAAGGCTGGAAAAGGAGGGGCGGGAAATTACTGATCTATCGTAGTTCGTACTCATTCTGAGAACATCAATTGTAAGGGATCGAAGGTTGGGCAACAAAGATCCAGAAGACGTGGCGACAGTATCAAAATCCCAATCAAGATCCGCCCGCAGTTGAAGGACCGCGGTTTCAAGATGGAAGAGATTTTTAAGGCAGGAATCAACAAAATCAGAAACTGAAATGAAGTCTTGCCTAATGGTACAACTTAAATATTTCAGATTGGGGTTGGCAGAAACAAGACTTTTGAAAACATCGATCCTGTCGTATTGCAGATCGAGATGCTGTAACAAACCAGAGCTAGTTAAACCTGTCAACATCGAACTTGGAAAATCGTTGTCGATAGCAGCACTCAAGTAACGTAGCTGAGGCAATGTCATTTTGGAAACAAAAAAAAGAATTTTTCTGCAGTCTGTAGTCATGCCGGTTCGAATCGGAAAGAGAAACAACCAATTCCTCGAGTAAAGGACAATTTTCTACCAACAGGCTCAAAGTGACAGAGGTCAAGTCAAAACGTGCGAGAATCAGCGATTTCAGCTGGCAGAAGGAGCTCTCAAAATACGGCACGAACACACCATTAAAGAATGGCCCAAAAAACGATAAACTGTTTTGACTCGAAAAAATATGCTGACTAAATCTACCGGTGATATATTCATCATCATCATAAATAAGATCCTTTTCCAGAAAGTAGCTAAATTGAATTCCACGACCAGCAAGAAATTCTGAAAATTCACGAACTTCACTTTGATTCAAACGTTTGCCGCCTCGAACGTCGATATGATGCAAAACCAGCGAAATATTTCTGGGCAGCGGTTCTATTTGGCGAAAATCTGTCGGGTTCTCCAACTGAATTCCCAAAGTATGCAAATTAGGAAAAGCCTCGCCAATTCTAGCCAAGACAGATTCTTCGATCGGATTTAGAATATAGAGCTCCTTCAGTTCACGAAAACGATTCATGACCTGCAAAAGCCGGTCAAACATGATTTCGCTTTTTCGGCGAAAACGAAATTTGACGCTAAGATCAGTGTCGACGGCCCCCAAAATAAAATAATCCACATCACGATAAGACTGAAACAGAAGAGAAACAAATCGTCTGGAGACACTTTCCAGAGGAATTCTGCGGCGCCAGGAAATCAGGCGAAAAATATCCACCAGTACATGATCAGGCAGATCAAGAAGATCGGGCATGCTGAATCTGATTTCGTGAACCTAAAACAAAATCAATCTAAACTAAATATCAAATTAAATCACTTCAACGAGATCATTCTAAAGGAGCCCTTTTTCCAGTTTTCTTAAGAAACAATGTGTTTTTTTAGTCGGACAAATGCGGACGAAACTGTAAGAGAAGCAGGCATAGGAAAGATTGATTGATGAGCCCGAAATGGGAAATCAGCCCGTTGGTGTAGTGGTATGCACGTATATATGATTAGCAAGCGGCAGAGCCGTCGTTCGAACCCCCACATGGCCAATTCTTTACTTTCAATTCAATCCTTTAAGCTAAGAATTACATTCTCAATGGGTTATAAATGCAAAGATCTCCAGAGTCTCTAAAACGTTCAATAAAAACTTCCAGGATAATCATTCTCAAAGGGTACTTATTTGAACATGAAAAGCATTTTTGGTTCGCTTAGGGTTTTCACATTCAGCTCATTGGAAGACTAAGCTTTGACCAAATAAAAATACCTGAAACACCGGATCTATCCCACCTCAGTGCTCCGCAATCGGTCTGAGTTAATATATAGTTCCATGATAAAACTTGTTCACTTCTTTTAAAGCACGGTTCACAGGCTGTTGCTTGTCGCGTGTCGCTTGTCGCAAGTCGTATGTCGTATGCGCGTAGGATTTGTAGTATGTCGCATTTCGCTTGTCGCAGTGACTGGTGTGTTCACAGGCTGATTGCCTGTCGCAGGATATTTCAGTGCAACAATTGCCAAAGCCAACATTCCATAGACTAGACGCATTTTAAATTTTATCTAAAATTAAATTAAAATTAAAATTTATTAAATTTTAAACATTTTAAACTCCTTACGACACGCGACAATTTGTCGCACGACGCTTTTGTCGCCAAAAGCTATGAACCTGTGAATCGCGACAAGCGACACGCGACATACGACTCTGCGGCACGCGACACACGAGACTAACCGGCCTTAAGACTTTCATTTGATAGCAAGTTTAACGACAGGTATAAAATGTTTTTTACCAGTAACACCCTCTAGATGGGCGGGACAGTGTGAAGTATTTCTTGATATTTCTCTCGATTTTCATCTAAATTTATCTAAAATGTAGTGTTATCTTTACAAACGATAAATGCAAAAATTACACTCTCGTGTAGGAACCTCGGTTTCTTAGCTAATTTTCCATAATCTAAAATTGAGCGCAAACGTCAGTCTTTCTCACGTCTTGTCTTGGCGGAATACGGTGGGGCCGTTTTTCGCCAAGACGTGAGAGAGACTGACGTTTGCGCTCAATTTAATATCAAGAAATACTTCACAACAGGTAGTGCAGATTTCTTGGAGCATGCAGTCTGCAGACGCAAAGCTGGACAATAAGTAAACGTAACATTACAATAAAGCAAGATGGCAAGCAAGTCACGTAAAACGCTGGCTCATTGTTTAAACTTTTGCGTACTGCGTTATGCGATTCCAAACAATGCAACAGAATAGCTCTTTTATTCGCAAAATAATAATATTCAAACTACTGTATTACGTGTTTCCAAACAATTTACAGTAATAGCTTATTCATGAAAGTTTTATCCATTGTTACCAAGTTCGAAATGACGTGCGAAATCTTTTCAATTGGTACAATAATCTTTCAAATCAGAAATGTAAAAATCTTGAAGGAAAACATGAATCAGCCACGAAAGCAAGACAATCAGCTTTATATATTGTGAAAAACAACCTATAGCAACACCGGCTTTGTCAAATTACAAGCACACTTATATGTACAATTAAAACTAACATTTCAATTTGAAATAAGATTTCCTAAGTTTTATATCAGCGGGTAAAGCTTTTATAGTCCATTGCTTAGTGAATCTTCGAGAATAGGGTTGTTAATTTACATGTAAAAAAAGTAATTAATTTTTTGCACCTGTTTTTAACAGTGTAAAAAAGGTGTTAAAAAGTGTCGAATTGTGAAATTCTGTATGTAAATAATTTGTTATTCAATAAAGATTAGAGGTTCGGTAGAGTGTGTAATACGTCTGATTCAATCCCTACTTAATCGCTAACCTAACTAAAATAAATGGCACGCCCTAATTTACACGGATTTACTTTCCAAGAATAACAAAGACCAAGTAATTTCAGACAAAACAATATTTCAAATTCAAAACACTTTTACAAAATCCGAGTTAAACAGGTAAACACATTTGGGCAAGCACCATATTAAATTTGTATAAAAAGAAAACCCAAACCAAACAACAAACCTTACAAAAGTTCCAATCAAATATTTGGGTGTGACCCCAAAAATCCCCCAACCGTGACTTAAACTGAGCCAGAGAGTGGTAATCACAGAGGTGGCACCCAAAAACCACCGTTCGTCACCAAGTTTGAATCTAGACTGACTGAAATTGTAATCAAAATGGAGGCGAAAGTGAATTAGCTATGTACGGCGTTGGACCGTACACAGCAGTCAAATTTAGATTGACTTTTCATAAAGTTAGCACTCACTCTTGAATAATTTAGGGTAAAATCAGGGAAATATTCTACAGATTACCCCCTCTTTTGAAAGGCGCGCCCTCGCCGCGGCCTCCAGGCACATAGGTTAGTAATAAAATTTGAGTTAACCTACGTACCCTAGCTACTAGTATAGATAAAATGCGTTTTAGAAGAAATGGGAAAATTGATAAATATTTCCTCGGTTCACTTTGGATACCGGGAATCACTCGACCCCATGTTTTTCACATATTTGGGTTTTGCCGAGACACGGGTAAAACTACGCCAGAACATACCGGGGGTACATTCAACATATACGGGCTTTGCCGACATACAAATACAAAGAATATGGGGACAGAGCCCTTCAGCCGCTACTAGAGCGCACATAACAAAACAGGAAATAATCCGAAGATATAAATTTATATGAATAACATCAAGAGCGAGTGCCAACAGAAGCGCTCGACAAAGAGGGTGTGACCCCAAAAATCCCCCAACCGTGACTTAAACTGAGCCAGAGAGTGGTAATCACAGAGGTGGCACCCAAAAACCACAGTTCGTCACCAAGTTTGAATCTAGACTGACTGAAATTGAAATCAAAATGGAGGCGAAAGTGAATTAGCTATGTACGGCGTTGGACCGTACACAGCAGTCAAATTTAGATTGACTTTTCATAAAGTTAGCACTCACTCTTGAATAATTTAGGGTAAAATCAAGGAAATAGTCTACAAAAGTATAAAAAATGTGTAAAAAATGTTTCGATGTCAAATTCATTTCTTCTGTACCAGAGTAATGTTATACGCGCCATTCAACTGTCGGAAAGGATGAGTTTAAGCATTTACTGCAGGACACAGCCTCTGAGGCTATTATTCATTTTGATAATTGACCAAGAAGTTTGTTAATTGCACGCAAACCTCCAGAAACTGTTCATGTTTTCTTTTTCCACTTAATAAAGTGACTGAAGATTTAGCAAAAGAAACATATAGAAACCGCCATTTAGGTTATTTGCATTAGTGAGATCAGAAAGTCAATAGCATTTTCAAATTATTTAATTTCAGAAAAATTTCTAGTTCAAGTTTCAAAATTTTCATATAACGAGAATGTTCGGTTTTGAAAAATTTTGTCAGAGTATTGTGTTGTGTTTTAGATTTCAGAAATTATTTTGAGTGTAAACTTTTTATTCTGAAATATTGTTCCATTATGGCTTAGAATTAATTGGACATTTTGTTAAATTTTATTGACTGAGATGTTCACTGAACCCATCTTGCAGGATTTCTAAATTTTCAGTGAAAGGAAACAATCCTCTGAGCATGTTATCTGGCACGAAATCCAGTTGCAACCGAGCTATAGTCGGCAACTTATTGATCGAAAATGAATTCCCAAAAAATCCTCAACAGGGTCTAACCACTGTCTTTACTTTTAATGTCATTTTTACTTGTTGAAATAAAATATATACTTTTAATGTACTCACTGAAACAAAACCTGTCTGCAATATATACTGTACTTGAAAACGCTATTTTTCATAATCGACGGCATACGTATAGCTGTGAGAAGTGTAAAAAAAACTTGTAAAAAGTGTAAAAAAATTGCGAAAAGTAGTGTTAAAAAATGTTAAAAATAGGTAAAAAAATCGATTGTTAAAAAGTGTAAAAAAGTGGTGTTAAAAAATGTAAAAAAATCTGTTAAAAAGTCCGAAATTTTGCTACTGTTAACTGTAAAAATGTTTTTTAACATTTATACTTTTTTACAATATACAACCTTAATCGAGAACATTTTTAAAATGTAAAGTAAGAAGATGCTTGGTTTATGGGCTTGGCTAAATTAAGCTGCGTATTGAAAGTGATAAACGATATCCGAGCAGGAAAGAGGGAGGGGATGCAACTATCACGATGTTTGTGCCTATAGCGTTGGTTGCGATTATGGTTTTGTAGGGATGAAAGCGATAGCTTTGTTAGAGGGGACCCTCGTCAGTGTCCAAAATAAATAATTTTGGCGCTGCTCCCGGAATTCCAGATTTTTATATTCTCCTAGATTTTTTGCCAAAGAGTGCCAAAAATTAGAAAGAAATGGAAAATTTAGGGAATTTTGGACAATTTTCGCTTAGCCGTATTTATGAAGGGTGGGAGTGGTTGGGGGTTATGTTCCCCAAAATTTTTGACCATCCTTACCTTCGTAGAATTTTTAACGTACCGTCACCCAAGTTTCAGTTACCGCTCCCCAGCCGAACTAATTTTTAAAAAGTTTTGTATAATTTTTACTTAAAATTGTTTTAAAAATAGTGGTTATTAAATTAAATTGAATTAAATACAGCGTAACTAAATTTCTATTTGTAAGTTTTTGTATTAGAATCAGGTGAGACATAGGAAATTTGGAAATTGGAATAGTTTTATTGCGGTGAGGGGTGGAGGGAAGTTTTCCAAAATACCGTTGATATTTGTGGACAAGAATTTTTTGAAGTTTTTTAAAATTTTTATTTAAAATAGTTTTAAAATAATAATTATTAAATTAAATTAAATACAAAGTTATTAAATTTCGACTTGTAGGTTGTTGTATTTGATTTAGGTGAGACAGGAAATTTGAAAATTGACATTGTTTCACTGGGATTTTTGGACCCAAACGTTAACAAAATTTTGCCCATAAATGGAATTTTTTTGAAAACTTTTCCTCAAATTTTGACTTACAATTGCTTTAAAACAGTGGAAAAACGCCTAAAACGTTAAACACAAGCCTTATTTTGAAGTAAAACGAATAAAATTGAGAAAACTTTGAATTTGTGGCTATTTTTTGGAATCTCTGAAATTAAAATTTGGGGAGGGAGGTTCCGAGTGGGTACGCCCCATCACATTTCGGGGTCGACCACCAATGTTCCAAGATTTACCCCCCCAAGACCCAAAGTTCCAGACAAACTACGGTTACCGCTCCCCCAACACACTCATGGAGGCAACCCCCCTCCCCGCCCCCTTAGGGTTCGTTCGCCTTGCGTAAGATTGGCGGAAGGTAGACGCCAAAATTCTACGTAAGTTTGCTTAAAAGTTTTTAAGTTTAAAACGAAACATCCCATGGCCCCCCAAACCAAACTACACAAGGAGCTTTCCCCCCCCCCACCAAATCCCTTTGCAAGACTAATAGCGTAGAACACTGCTACAAATAAGTACGCAGATAAGCCAAGTTCAATAATTTAGACCAAGCTATTGGCAACTTGGTTGTGTCACCTGCCCCCCACGGAACATCTGTGCACCAACACACAGACACAAGGCATAGTCAAATAAGCCAAGTCAACCAAACAGCACAACGCTGTGCACATAGACCAAGGCGTTGGCAACTTGGCTGCTATCCCCCCCCCCACTCACAGATACATAGAAAACCAAAATTATACAAAACTGCATCTTCAAATATGCCAAGTTAAACATAAAACCGGTCTCATCAAATAGACCAACCCGCTGGCAACATGGCTCATCTTCCCAACCCCCGTCGTAGATACATGGAAATCTGTTATCATACAAGAATCATATAATGAATCGTCAAATAAGCCAAGTTAAATAACTGACAACCACCACAGCAATACAAAGTAACTTCCTTTTGCTTTAGCCATATGATATTTCGTTAATGATAAAATAAAATACAAGCTTAACCAAATTAACTAGCCTTGGCATCACTGGCTTTCACTGAGTTTTACAGGTTTTAATATCAAGTTAATTATTTCCTGTTTAAAGTCACATACACAAGAAGAATTATACCAATGATATTAGATCAGAATTAGCAATGTGGGAACAGAAATTCAACGATATAAATAAAGTTTATCAATCATTAACTTCAGAAAACAGACTTCGGACAACTCACAAAACTAAGTTACCGTGATGCCTGGAGATCCTGAGAAAAGCAGTAATAGAAGACAAAATCACAAATAGGCAGATTACACGTAACAGGAACTGGGTGAGTAGGAGGTGACTGAACTGGACAGACAAAATGAATCAAACTCCACACGAAACAACACAACTGGCACACCCGGCCAACGACGAAGTAAACACAGAACAGGCGTAGCAGCCCAGACGTAGAAGACAAAATACTAGGTCTGAAAGCCGACCTCTCTGTACGACAGTCCACCTCAAACTGATTGGAATTGGGGTTCAGTCACCTTCCCCCTCTCATTACCTGTTCACGTGAAATTCTGCAATTTCGGTCTTTTTGATTTCTTTTGATCGGAAGACGATGTTTTAGAAATGAAAAGGCATACGTCATGATAAGCATGACGTATGAAATTGCTTTTGGGCTCATGGGGCTCCTAAAATTCCCGTCGTAAGCCGATTGACCCCACTTCCCAAATTTGAACCTTTTAGTGACAAAAACAGAGCAATTATCGGATTCCGCCGAGCAAACAAAATCACTAATTTCATTTTCATGCGAGACAATTATGCACAGCAAAACATTTAGTCAAACAAGACGGTTTTTCAGTCAACACATAGAAAAAAATGTTAGTTTGGTCAGTGATAAATTGGACAGCTAGAAGTTAGGTGCTCAAAATATTACACTATTCCAAATACTATTCATTCAAAATATTGTCCACATTCACTACACTTTGGTTAAGAATGGTTAGTTACACAGAAGTTACACGGATCAAAAATATGGAGTCAAAAGTTTGAAAACAGAAACAGAAAACAGAAAGTACCCAAAAGGCAGTTATCCTCAAAATAAGCTCTTTTTAGCTTTTTCTTAACCTCTGGGCTAAGTTTGTTTTTTCTTGCCCTTACATTAATTCCCCCCCCCCCCCCAAATTCCCAAGTAAACTATCTTCCCCCAACGCTTTATCTTACTCAAAACTTGACCGAATTAGTTAAAACTTTGAGTGGGGGCATTCCAACACATGTCTGATTGATTGTTAACAAAATTTTAAAATTTTAAAAATTTAAAATTTTGAAGTTTTTGGGGGGGGGGACCAAGGGAAACCAAAAACTTTTTTGTCTCCGATTTTGCTGAAAAGTTTTATATAGGGGTTTTTTGTCATACAACACGAATCTGAAGTCCGTTTTTCTATTCAGCTTTTCGCTAGATCCGTATAAGCTTACATCTTAAGCTTACTACTTTAGCTTACATTTAAAGCTTTTAAATTTTTAGCTTACACCTTAAAAAACAAACATTTAAAATTTTTTAAATTTTAAAATTTTATTACCAATCGAATAAATATGTGTTGGAATGCACCCACACAAAATTCAAGCTAAATTGGTCAAGTTTTGAGTAGTTTAGCATCAACCAATTGAGGCGGGGAGGGGGGAGATTGTTTACTTGATCCGACTATTTGGACTAAATGTAGGAAAATTTAAAATAATTAAAATATTTAGATGTTTGGCTGAGTAATTGTAAAAATTTTGGTTGATTGATTTGAAAGTTACACTTGTCCATAAAATTGAATTTGCCACCCTTGTATTTGAATTAATTAACTTTTGTCAGTAATTCAACAATAAATAAAAATAAACAGCAAATTCTGCCTGCTTGCGCGAACCCTTATCAAAAACGTAGTCGAAGCAAATTTTCAGTGAATCCTCCACCACCAAACACTAAAGGATTCACGCACGACAAAAATCTGGTATAGAGTAATCCATTTGATCTTGCCCATGCATGTTTGCCAGCGATGAGGCGGGATTTCTGGTTGGATCCGGTTTCAGATCACTTGCAGTGAAGGATCCGGGAATAAATCCGGAGAACGTTTTCACTAACGATTCTGTTCCGGATTTAGTCCAATTTAGTCTCCAGATGAAATCCCATGACCCTGAGGTGCCAATGGATGTCATTCGGAACTATTTGAAGGCATTGGTTAATGTCAAATCGACCCGCATTGACTATTTATTTGGTGGCTGTGTTAGATCCTATTCTCCTGAGTCATGTTTCCAGCTGGGAACTTGTTTAGGATCTTTCCTGTCTCTGGTATCGATTCAAGTCAAATCACGGGAACAAGCTCTCGAAGATATTCTGAAAGCCGTGGCTGATGAACGACGTCGTCCTTTGGAACAAGAAGGGGTCTGTTTGGAACTGTTGGAATACAGTTTCTGTTTTCGTGATGGTTTGTATCAGGTGAAATTGGATTTAATTCCGTCAAAATGCAATCTCGAGAAATGCCAGGAAACCTGTTGAAACGACATCCTTTCTTTGAGCTTAAGTAATCGTCTGGCCAGTCTGATTATCACCCGGATCTGCTGAATAACTGTACCATTGTGCGTGATTTTAGTTAAAATTAGGTATTAGAGTTATTAGAAAGTTAAATGGGATCTCTTTAACTATTCCCCCCCCCAACCGTTTGGGGAGGAAATAGTTAAATTGGGGTCATCTGCATTAAGATGTATTTATAGGTTGAAATAAAGGGGATAGAAGTTGTCTGGGCAATTCTCACCTATTTTGAATGGTAAATAAAATAATCTCTCAGTTCTTTGTGCTCAAATTAAAAATATTTATTTTAAAATCATTTATTAGCTCAAGCTAATTCTTAAATTTAGTGTGTACAATGAACTACTGCTAACTTAAATAATTCATGAAAGTAAAACATTAAATATTTTTAAAATTCAAGATGTTTAAAATTTATATATATAACTTTTTAAAAATTTTTGAAAATTTAAACATTCTAGTTACAAATTGATTAGAAACATCGGTGATTCTTCCGTATACGCACACCTAACATTAAACTAAAGTGCACCCAATGCATCTACTTCCATAGACGCACACTAAAATTTCAGGAGAATTTTAGACTAGACTAGCGCTACTCTCAAAAGGCATCTACTTCCGTAGACGCACACTAGATTAAGGATACTATTAATGTTTCTGACAGTTGAATTTTAATGTTAAGTTGAACAATTACAGATTTTCAAAATTCAATTCAAAACATTTTACATGTACATGAAACATGAACATGTAACATGAAACAAACAAACAGATAAGAGTTTAGATGGGTATTGCAATGGAAACTGCCGGCTAATTTCGTCAATGAAGTCCAAAAAAGGACACTGTTTATGCTGACGAAACCAGCAATAGGTTGCTAAATGACCAGCCATCAAATGTGGGCGAGTCCCTCTCATTTCTCTCAAAACTTTGGTTTTCAGGGAACCCAGTGGGTTTCGATCCTTTGGGTATTGGCTCCAGTAATGGGATCTGCAAAATTCTCCGAGTGGTTGACAGTGCGGTGCAGAAACTGCCCCCACATTGGAATCCCAGCACAAGTCCTCCATTGATCGGATATGATGGTAGTTCCAGGGGCAATGTGCTGCTGAATAAGAGGGCGCAAGGTGGCCACATTGCGTCGAAGGACTGAGAACAATCTGACTTCTTGAGTCCCATCCGCCTTTTTCCAAACCATACCAAATACCCAAGGGTCCACCACGTGGTCTCCGTAGTTCTGACGGGACGGCGTAACGGAATTCCCAGCCATTAGACGTCCACGGCTGTACTTTCTCCGACCCCAAAGAAAGCTTCCGTCAATCTGTAAATAGATGTTAGTAAATAGAAAATTAGAAGAGAAGCGAAGAGTTAAAGTTAGATGTTAGGTATTAGCGTTGTGAAAAACTAGCAATTACGGTCTGCGGTTCTACAAACTTTATAACAACCTATCAATCTAATCATATCAAACAGCAACCATTTTGTTTATATAAAAGCTAGCTTAATCGCATATCTAATCAGTATTGGTATTGTTCATGTCAGGATCAGTCGGGTTTTAACCCATTTTATATTAGCTGTGCCACCATTTTGGATTACTGGTAATAAATTGTAAGTTTATTTAATAAACACATTGTTACGCCAACCTCGACTCATGTTTGAATAGGCTAGGAATAGATTAGGGGTCTAGTTTCTGGAAGTTGCACCCTTTAGGAGAACCTGCTTTGATTCGCCATTCAATTCCCGGTTTAGTTCCGGGCAGTAAATTCGGGGATTGATATTTGGCGACCGTGACAGGATCCACTGTTCGGTTTGTCAAATTTCAAAATTTGGTTATTTTGACAATTTTCACATATCAATAACTTTTTCATTTTTGCGAGTTGAACAGAAAGCTTTGCATTTCTGAAAAGCTCTTGATCTGGAGATTCTTTTATGATACTTAGTTTCTCATAAAAACGACTTTTAATTTTTTCGATTTTTTGAGGGTGCAACTTTGAATTTTTGAAAAATGGAAAGTTTAGGATTGGTAGCTAGGGGGTGTTGGACACCCTCCCCCCTCCCCCCCCAGGTAGTTTGAGGCGGGGAATTCAACTGAAAACTGCATAGGGTTATTGGGGCAGCCCAATAACCTATAATTACATAAAGTTTAGGTAGATTTGAGCGATCCCCCCCTCCCCCCCCCCAAACCCCCCCAAGACGGGTTTAAAATTTTCAAAATTTTTAGTTTAGGAAAATTTGAAAATTTCCACACCCTGGTGGTAAAAATTCCTGTTTTCGGGAATATTTAACACTAGGAGAGCATTGGAAGCCCACTAGAGGCAAAATTTCGAAATTTTGACCAAATTCTGAAAATATTTTTTCGACCCCCCAAAGTCATTTTTGGGTCGATTTAGGCCAAAATCTTGCTCATTCGGCCTGAAATAAATTTTTTGGGCGTTGTTTTCACGCTCAGAAATCCATTTTAGGCAATTTAACGGCAAAATTTTGAAATTTTTTTCAAAACTTTGTGAAATTTTTTGACCCCCCCCCAAGCATTTTCGCGGTCAAAATCGGTTAATTTCTTGCTATTTTGGGCCTAATAAATTTTTGCAGCGTTATTTTTACGCTCAAAACGTGATTTAGGGCATTTTAAGGCCAGAATTTGAAGTTTTTAGGCCAAATTTTGACGATTTTTGACCCCCCCAATCGACTCCCAAAATCGAAAAATCGCCTAAAAATCGCGATTTTTACCAAAAATAAGTGTGAGCCTAAACGCAAATTGCGATTTTACGCTAAATTCTGTTCATATTTCGTGTTTTTAGAGTATTTAGGATTTTTGACCCACCCCCTAAAGCCCCCATTTTCAATTTTTTTTTCGGGATCCTAGTGTCGTTTTTAGCATTTTCGAACATCTTTTTCTGCTTTTTGAGTCGGAAACAAAAAATCCGTTTCGTCTCATTGGTTACATTATCCAGAAAATGCTAAAAATCGCGTCGCCCCCCTACCCCCCTCAATTTGATATATACGTATATAACTTTTTGGCCAATTTTGTTGTTTTTCGTTTTTCTTGGGTCAATTAGAGGCGAAACTATGTTTTGTGTGCGCGTACGCATTAATTTCCGAGCAGACGCACGGCGTTTTGGTCTTGTTTTCGGAAAAAAATGCATTCTTAAACGGCTTTTTGACGAAATTTTGTCCCTTTGAAAACTGCTAATTTGTGGTCAATTTTCAGCAAACAGAAGGTCGCGCCTGCGCTACTTATGCTGCGTTCGTATTATTATGCTCGTTTTGCGAAGGAAACGTGCCCCCTCCCCAGTTGTTTCGTCGAGAATTTTCGTTTTTTTTCTGAGTTTGAGCAAATTTAGCTATTTTTGGGGCGCAACTGTGGTTTTTTTTCGGAAAAGCAGTATTTTTTGATCAGTTTTGCTTTGTTATACGCACAATTTCATGAATTGAATCCGTAGCGCACTGCGTACTAAACGTACGTACATAACTGAGCAGTTTCGGTTTTTTTTCGGCGCGCCCCCCCTTACCAAAGTTGTTACTTTCGAACTGTTTTTTTGGATCAGCTTGTGTTTTTTGCATAATATGCAACTGCAATTTTAGAGTGCGTAGATCTAGTAATTTTTGGGACAGAAATTTTCACATGAGTCAGTTTCGTCGGTGTTTTTTCTGCCACAAAGTTGGTCATTTAGTGGCTACATGCCCTTTACGTATAAACAATTTTCGATGCCAAAGTCCTTTTAGTGGCCAGATTAGTAGTATTTTCAGAGGCACACAGCCACGTCATTCCGCGTTTTTGCCGAGAGCAACCAATTTTTCCTCTAATTTTTCATTATTGCCCCCATACGTGCATACCTCAAGAAGAGATTTTTCTCCCCCAAGTCTTCTCAGCCTATATGTGCCCCACCTATCAGATGTTTTTCTTGTGGTTTTGTCGGCTTTGCTAGCGCGAATTCAAATTTTTTGAGACGTCCAATTCACGGAATTCGCCATAATCACAATTTGGTGTCGCCTGTTTACCCAAAGTTTCCAACTTTTTCTGGTCGAATTTCAAGTTCTACGTACCAGAGCAAATTCAACGCTATTCCTAGTTGCCCCATCGGAAACTACACCAGAAACAGCTATTCGTTTTGTCCTAACCCTCAAATTACTTTTTCTAGGCAGAAAAATCCACCCAAAAATGGTCATTTTCGCACGTCTGAGGTATGTCCGGATTTTTCAGGCGAAAACTTTTCTGCGAATCCCCAGAACCAAATGACTACAGCAGTGAGGAGTAGACCTATGAACTGCTACTATAACTGGTATCCATTCCCTCGGTTCGTTTCGCCAAGATTTTCTGGAGGTCAAAACATTTTTCAGTATGGCAATAGTGCCATTTGGCCCAAATCTCAAAAATTTCCGGGTCGATTTGCAAATTTTTGCTCTCAGAGTCCAATGAACGGTAGTTTCATGTCAAGCCCGTTGTTCTCGAACAGATTTTCAAATTTTTATCCCTCGAATTTTGGCTTCAAACGAAATTTTGGAAAATCTGTGTTTTCGACACCCCAAAGCAGGTTGTACCGCCCCAAACAAAAAGTGACTCGTTTCAACGAAACCTTTTCTAGTAATTTAGCTAGCGTAGAGCAGCCGAGTAAGGATTCTACCAGCTGGAATGGCTCAAGTGATATTGAATCAAACAAAGCTCTTGCAAAAAGTGGCTCTGTGAATACTACTTCATCTGTTATGGGAACTGTAGTAGGTATTGCCCTAAATGGTGGTAGTGGTTTGGATTTATTATTTAGTGAAGATAAGGGCAAAGACTGTGCTGGTAGTATGGGTAACAGCACTGATGAAAAGCTGCAGCAACATACGAAGAATAGATTTGCTTCGGAAGAGAATGATTTGGTTATAATTTCGCAGCCACGAGCTTTGTCATCGCCATTCTCAGCAATTGAGCAAGGGAGGATGCTTTGAATAGGACTCTGGTCACTGGGCTCATAAATCATCATTACGCGCAACTTGTATGGCCATCTTCGAGTTAGTGCGTAGCTGCCACACAAAGGCGCATGTCGTAGGTCTCTACGTCGTGTTTCTGTCGTGATGGTAGCATGGTTACATTCGTTTTTCTATTTTATACTCTTAATATTCTACTTTTCGCAGTAATTTTTTTTGTTGTTTCGTATTTTTGTCTATTTTTAACCAGAATTTTGTTGAAAACTAACGTGCAGTATTTTTTCTAACCTGTATTTTTATCTGTCGTATTTACCGGAATTCTTGGAATTATTAGTCTATTTAAAAAGCAAGCAACGTTTGTTAGTTAACCAGTACACACCGTACATATTGATGGTTAACCAGAAAGAAAGAAGGAATAATAAGAGGCAATACCAGTAATAAACGCCTCAGATACGTTTAAATGAAGAATTTAACTATTATTGAAGTTTGGCTTGCTATCTATTTTCTATTTTGTGGTATTTAATCTTTACAGTATTATTTTTGAAGTTAGTAGTACTTTGTTCGTGTACTGATATACTTTTGCATTCTAACTTTGGCATTTTGTTTTGTATTTTTCACTTAATCTTTGCCGTATTTTAATCTAAAAACATCTTAAAAATCCAAAAATATTGAGTTAGTTCTTTATGTAGTTTATTTGCTGTACACTTGTTTTTGTATTCTTTTGTAATTATGCTTCGGCAAGCCACACTTCGTAGCGAAATAGGTTTATGCTTTGTTATATTGACACAGTGAATTAGAGTTCGTTTGTATGTTTACTCAAACATACTTAGGAAAGCTCTTAGTTTTTCCCTTTTGGAGTGTATTTCTTTTCTATTTTGCGTCTATCCTTTCTAAAATTCTTGACAAAACTCTTAACTTTCCGAGTTCTTTATAAATGTTTGTCTAACCCCCTTTGTGTTTCAGCTTTACGGCTCTTTCAGTGGTGTTTTTCAACGGTGCTTCGAACGGTGCAATTGCCGGTGCTACCAGTCTTCCGACAAGGCTCGAGGGCCGGTGGCCCGTAGTAGCCTTCCGACCAGGCTCGAGGGCCGGTGCCCCGTAGTAGCCATCCAATGCCATAATGAAAAATGCCTTATTTTATAGTCATATTTGTTTGTCATATATTGTTATAGTCATTTTTATAGTCTTCTTGCCTTTAAAAATTTTTCTGTCTACTTTAAAATTTAGCCTTAAAAGCTTGCCTTAATTTTTGTCTTGTTATTCTGCTTATATTTGTTTGTCTACTTCGATTCTGTTGTTTGTTTTTGTTTAGCTAGGTTTTGGAATTTGTTTTGTGGAATTCGTTGGCACTCATTTATTTCGCGCGGGGTGAAACGATAACAAAACATTGAAAACATTGAGAAGTTGATAACGTATTGTTAGTTTATAATTGTTAGGACTTATTAGGATATATATGTATTATCGTTGTTTGTTAAATTCTACTTGAAATTCTCTTTGAAATTTATTGGGATTCTTTGTATTTTTCTTTAAACTGCTATTTGCTATAGCACAATTCCGAGAGATGAGGGCTTTAAGCCAAGGGCCAAGAGTTGAGCTAAGACGGGTTGTGCTGTAAACGGCAGTTTCTGTCTGTGCTTTCTACTATCTACGTGTGAACCTGTAATCCTACTTTTATTGTTGTTAGTTAGTTTGCTAGAATAGATATAGTTTGTTTGTCATTATATTTTGTCGTATTTACCCAACTTTGAAATATCGCTGTATAGAATAACTTCTACCTTTTAGTCATATTCTGTACTTGTTTAGCTTAGGATTTGAATTTTTGTTGTTTACTATAAATGTCATATTTAATCTCTTGAATTTTGCTGTACAGATGCTATGCCCTATATTATCTTTTGAAACCTTGTTGTACAGCGTAACTGTCATACTTACTCCATGTATAGAAATTTATTGACTGTACTGTTTATTCCGGAATTTATAATTGTTGGAGTGATCGTTTTGTGTGTTGGGATGAGTTGTGTGAATGGGGTTTTCTTACCATAGAGGCTTAAGGGTACACTTTTTTCATATGGGGTCTCGATTCTCTACTTTCGATTTATTCTTACTCTCTTTTCATTATCTTAATTTGAATCGCAGTATCTTTTTAAATGTTATCAAGTTACGTGCAAGTCAGCAGTTAATCCCCAGTTTCGATTAGCCTGCATTTGACTACCAATTCGCTACCAAACTTTTATATTTTTCTTTAAAATTTGTACTTTCTTTTGTAAGTCGCCTGGCTTACTTCTGAAGTTACTTTCTTTCATGGGCAGTAAAAGCGCTAGGACTTCTTAACGGTTGCTTACTGGTCGCCCATGTAGTTTTCCTTTTTCTTGAAATTTTCCATCTATTTTTAATTCTCGAATTATGGTAGCAACTCTCGTTATCTCAGAATTTTTAGCAGGCGCTAAAAAACTTTCGCAGGGGGATGATGTGAAAAACTAGCAATTACGGTCTGCGATTCTACAAACTTTATAACAACCGATCAATCTAATCATATCAAACAGCAACCATTTTGCTTATATAAAAGCTAGCTTAATCGCATATCTAATCAGTATTGGTATTGTTCATGTCAGGATCAGTCGGGTTTTAACCCATTTTATATTAGCTGTGCCACCATTTTGGATTACTGGTAATAAATTGTAAGTTTATTTAATAAACACATTGTTACGCCAACCTCGACTCATGTTTGAATAGGCTAGGAATAGATTAGGGGTCTAGTTTCTGGAAGTTGCACCCTTTAGGAGAACCTGCCTTGATTCGCCATTCAATTCCCGGTTTAGTTCCGGGCAGTAAATTCGGGGATTGATAGCGTTGTAGTTAGTTAGTGACAAAGTTAGTTAAAACGTTAGTTACAACATAAAAGTATATACAAACTTTCAAAATCCGTACCTGAACTACTTCTCCAGGACCGCCAAGGGGGGAGCGGTTCGAATCGCCAAAACACAAACTTCTCTACAATAATTGAACCAGTCATTTACGGTTTCGCTGGACTGTCCAAGCATATCTACAGTCGTACTGTGAGATAATTGCTTGCAGAAGCAATAAATGACTGCCAATGCATCTTTCACTTTCAGTTTGGTCTTGGATTTTCCATTGGTATCGGGCTGGGCGAAGAAAGTTAACGGAGCTATACCCGGCTGCGCCTGCACATTTTGAATTGCAGCAGGCCCAGACCGAGCGCTCCAATACTGCAACCCTTGCACCGAATGTTGGGCCTTCCACGAATGAGTACGTCGTAGGCTTCACCCGTAGAATTGAGGGTTCCCAATGTGCACATCCATTGATTTGGCTGGACATCAGTTGCCGTGGTTAAGATTTGACAAGTGCGAACAAAAGCGCAAGCGCTCTCCTCGTCTTGACAAATCACTCCGATCTCCACTAAAGTAGGATCTCGCACTGCCATTGGGATTGATAGACTGAATTCTAGTTTCCAGTTCAGCTTTTATATGGAAAATTTGGCGGGAAGTCAAAGGTCAAAGTGCAAACAAAGAGGTTGCTCATGTCAGTTTTACCTTATTTGACCAATGTTGACATTGTTATGATGATTAATTTGCCAAATATTACATTATTTTCGTGTAATTGTTCAACTTAACATTAAAATTTCAACTGTCAGAAACATTAATAGTATCATTAATCTAGTGTGCGTCTACGGAAGTAGATGCCTTTTGAGAGTAGCGCTAGTCTAGTCTAAAATTCTCCTGAAATTTTAGTGTGCGTCTATGGAAGTAGATGCATTGGGTGCACTTTAGTTTAATGTTAGGTGTGCGTATATGGAAGAATCACCGAAACATCTGTTGTCAGTTCCATTTGTCTATATGTAATGAACTGAGTTGGATTAAATGAGAAATTGGTTTACTTTGATTCGCTTTCAAGAAACGGGGTAGGTTCAGTTACACGGAAGGTCAGCGCGTTTGTCCAAATAGACAAACTTAGGTACCAGATTCCCGAAAGGTAGTTTGCCAAAATCGGGGATCTCTACAGCCAACCTGATAGGGGTGTAGTCGTGAGTTCGTTTAGATAGGGATCGTTAGGTTGATCGCAGCAGGATTCAATTCAATAAGGTGATCGCAACAGGATCGTCTTCAGCAGCAAGATCGCAACAGGATCTGATTCAGCAACAAGATCTCGACAGGATCTAGTTCAGCAATGAGATCGCAGCAGGATCTGACTCAGCAAGGCTGTTCCTAACTAAGTCTGGATGAGTACACAGTAATTTATTAACAAACAACAGGGTTAGATAGGTTTTTAAGAATAACAATGGTAATGACAGTAGAATTATCAAACAAGGGGTTACTGGACAATTAATATTCACTGCAATTATTCACAATAACTGTTCAAGGTACAAGGTACCAGGGTTGCCAACTCTTTTGATAGATTAATACTTTTAGTTTGACCGATATTAGGGGAAGACTGATTATTAACAATTCGAAGACGGATTCTTTCTTTCTTCCTTCTTCTCTTACTATAACTAACGGGGACTAAGCTTCACTCTAACCTAACCTTGGGTTCCTCTTCTTCAGGTATTGATTACAGGGTACTGTCAGGTACAGTGTGTACGCGTGAGTTGTGTATGTTAAATTAGCTTCCTTATCCGTCTAATCACAAAATAAACCAATCAACAATTAACTGATAATTAAGTAAAATTAACGATATAGCACTTCTGTTCCGGGAGTGGGTGAGCGGGCTTAGATCTGGTATTAAAGACTCTCAAGGAATCCCACAGATCTAATTCGGCTATCGGACGGTGGAGAGTACAAACACAGGGGTCGGTCTAGGCGGGGAGTTACCAGGAGATGCCCGAATTGTAATTAATATAAATTAAATGATAGTTTAATAGATCCTCTTCTTTAGATCAGCTATATCTTCTCTTCGGCAGGCCTTAAGCCAGAGACGGTACGGAGGCAGAGGCCTCCAGGGAAAAGGTGATGAAAATAGCAATCTGAGACATTTTAAATGAACTTTTAGAGAACTTCAATAGTCAATTGAGAATAGCGTTCAGGTTAGATTCTTTGAATGCACAAGTGTAGGTCAACCCGAGAATTGATTAGGTTCGTGTCAGGGATGTCTCTGCCTTAAACTCTCTATCAATAAGTTCCGGTCTCCAATGTACCTTCTGAATTCTCTGAACTGGTTCCAAATCAATAAAGCAACTGGGCCACAAATATCTGATCAAAGTCCTCTGAACTAAATCCACTGATAATCAATGATACCAACTTCAGACCAATACTTCGCAGTGACAATAGGATCAGGCTCAGACCCATATGAATCTTGGCAGGACTCGTCTGCGGTGAACCTGAATCAAATGGGTTAAAACCCATTAGAACAGGACACAAATGCGGGAATCAAACCCAGCAACTATTACTCACTTTGGATGGCTTTCTGAGATAAAGTTGAAACTTCGCAAGTTTTGAGTGATGTTTGGCCGGAACAATCAAAAACAGCGTACTTTTTTGGCCAATTTTCGATTAAGACGGACTTCGTTGTACGTTATTGCTTTAACACAAACGGATTTTAACCAAATATCGATTTCTAGGCGATTTTCTGCTATACAGTGCAGAAAATCGCTAGTACAGTGTAATGTGGGTAATAACGTCCCCGTTATCACCCCCCTTCCAAGCCCTTTCCTATTTCCCACTTTCGCTATTTTTCCTAAAACTCCCCCAAAACCCCCTAAAATCCCCCAAATCCCCCATAAATATTGTATGATTATAATTGTTGGGAAGTCCCATAATTATGTATTATTTTGTATGTAAACCCCTCCCCTAAATATTGTGCAGTGCTAACTTTATGCTCACTTCTTGAAAATTATTTAAAATCACCTATTTTTAAGTGTAAACTTAACATTGCACATATTTCCTTTTCTTGTTGGCTTAGCGAAGATAGACCCTCCCGTTCCCAACGCATGACAAAATTCTCCTTGAATGATTACATCACCCTTTCGTCAGTTGGGAGTTTTCAACGTTACCGAGTGGTCGCATACTCGAGATCGGGGCCCCACCCCCAGAATTCTACTCCTAAGAGTAAGTTATCAATCTTTTTATTTCTTCCCCTTAAAAACCCTTTTTCTACTGATTTCCTAATTAATTCTTTCTTTCTAACCCCCCCTTCTGCTTTTAATTTCACGTTCACTCCTAACTCTGCCCCTCCCTTCCTCCACCTAATTAGCGGGGTTGCCCCCGTTCCCCCACCTTGGGTCTAACTTCGTTTGTTAACCTTCCCTCCCCCACTTTACTTACATTATTCCCCCGTCCTATTTGTTGCTGGTCCCCTCCCCGCTATTTGTATTTCCCCTTGTGCCCTTCTCCTGTTATTGTGCGGGTAGCCCGCTATTGTTTGTCAGTCCTGTCCGGATACCGCCGGACGGACTAGATTGTCATATCCTTGCCCTTTATTGTCCAGTAAATACGCCAGTTGTCTCCATTTTGTATTTAATTTAACTGTTTTTATTTAGCTTTAACTAATTTTGATCTTTTTCCTAGCTAGGTAGAGTTCTGGGAATAGCCCGGAGCTGAATTATAACTGAGCCCATTTTGTGTGTGTGTCCCCCGAATTTTGCTAGGCGCCCCGTTGGCGTCCCCCAAAAATTACCCGTTCCCCCCTTGGCGAGGCAAGTCGGTGGTAGAGAGCCGCCTGGACTAAATATCTCCACTCGCAGTCGTAGGTCCGCGTCTTGCGCACAGTTCCACTTGTAAAATTGGGGCGTGAGCTCGGTGGTTAAAATCCCTAGCTCCCTCATATTTTACATTAGGCTGCCAGCTCTAGGCTCTCCCCTTTTTATTTTTTTCCCCCTGAAATATTTTTTCCTATTTCCCTCCCCCCTAAATTAATTTTTTCTAGGCCCCCCCCTAGTCCAAAAATTTTTTTTTTTTTAGAGCCCCAAATTATTTTTTCCCTCTGCCTACTACCTGTAAAGTTTCCCCCCCTATCCATTTTCCCTAATATTGACTGGATTCGCCGGTCTCATATACCCATTCCCCCCGTGTGGATTCACAAAGGTCTGCAATTGACGTCATTCCCAATTGCAAACCTTTGTGTTAAATTTTTGGCCCGCCCCCGCACCGCTTGAGTCCTTATCAGGCGCCTGACTGCTTGGGTCCTTTGAAGGCCCGCCCACGCATCGCTTAAAGTCCCAGTCAGACGCCTGACTTCCTGTCAATTCCCCCGTGAATTTTATTAGTCCCGTTTGCCTTTTTGTTGACGAGTAGTGTGTTTATTTTATTCTCGTGCCTAATTTCGTGTCGTGTTATTTTTTTCCTACCTGTTGGAAATTTATTTATTATAGTTGGGCAGACCAACTTTTCCCTTAGATTATCACCAGGACCACGCCAGGTGATAATCTACCCCTACTTATACCAGCAACTCCCTACCCGCCCTAAATTTATACCAAAGTGCCCCTCCCCACCCCAAAAATTTTTGGGAGGGAACTATAAAATTTTGTAAAATTTGGTCAGATTCCAGGACCCGCCCAGGAATCTAACCCGGTATTGTTGGCCCTTGTCAGCCCCAATTGGTGGATTGCTGCTATCCCTTGGACGGATTCCCCGAAAATCCAGGTCGATCCGGAGACCGACCCAACCCCCGAATTTTGGCCTGAAATACGTACGTATTATTGGAGTTTCGTTCCCTTGGCCTGGAAACCCCTGACCTGCCCTAGTTATATACGTATATCGCCCAAAAAGTCCCTATTGTCCCCAAGTGCTGCCCAAATTTCTGATATACGTATATAACTACTTCGGTAAGTGTTTTGTTTTTCTTGTGTTTTATTAATAATGGATAATCGCCCCCCCGAAGACGACCCCTTTGATAGTAAACCCAGAGTGGCCCGATCCCCTGACCCTCCCCCTCCTGACCTTGGGGCCGTGGGCGGAAGTTCTGGGCAGCACGGATCTTCCGTCCACATCCGCCTCGAGTCAGGACTGAGTCCCGAGGACGATCTACACCCCTCGTCGGACTCCCCCCAGGACGGAGGTAGAGGAGGCCCCTCTCGCCATAACTCCACGGTCCATTTGGACGGTTCCGACCCCAGTGAAGAAGATAAATTGCGTACCCGAGGCCAGTGGAAAAAATACCAAGAGCAGCTGGCCCGGCTGATCGGCGACGCCCCTAACCCTAAAAATCCCATTTTTGATCGTCTCACTGATTCGGGCCCCGCCCAATCACGAGTGAGAAAATCCATGCCCACCCTTACCCGACCCAGAGCTACCTCGGAGGGAGCTCAAAAATCCCAAAATCGCCGGTCTAGCCAGCACTGGGGCCTGGCCTCCCCCTCATCCGGCTTGATGTGGGACAAGTCGGGTGACCTACGGAACCGTCAGAATTATGATGACGGGACGCCCCCCCTGACCTCACACGAGTCCTACCCCTCTACCTCCGGAAATTCAGCGGATATAGCTCCACCCCCGAATCCCACTCCCCTGGAACAGTCGTCTGGAAAGCCCCAACCCAAGAAAAAACCCACTCTGGGTTTTTGTCCCAAAGTTCCGGCGTGTCCTGGCTGGGCCCCCCCTACGCATAGAACCCCCTATGAAGACCTCGACGACCAGATTGGTAAGTCGGTCCTGGCCCAGCAGGTACGCCATATGACCCGGGAAATGTGGGTTTTTCTGTATCAAAACCATCCCAGGGTTTATACAGAATTCCTCGAGATTGTGGCGGCCATCGAAGAGGATTCCGACGTGAAACCCCCACCCGAATCAAGGACGAGGGGGCAGCCCCCTAGCCGTCCATCCCCTCCCCACGGCGATTCTCCGCCGTCATCTGACTCGGAATCCGGCGACGATGGCCCTACATTCCCATTTCGCCCCCGGGCCCAAAGTGATACTCGGGCTAACCGACCTACCCGCCCTCCCTTTTCCCGGAGACGCCCTGATCCCCGACTGCACACCAGGGAAGCCCAGGTGGAGCAGTCCAATCTGTCCACGGCGCGACACGTGGCTGAGTACCTAAAGGCCTTTAAGGGAACGAAACCATTCCTAGGCCCCCAGAGCCAGATCAAGTTCACGACCTGGATTTCTAACTTCAAGGACACGGCTCGTGTCCATGAAGTCCCTCCCCACCTCCTCCACCGAATTCTGTGGCAGTTCCTTGACGATTCCGTCAAGGAAGCCCTCCATGGCCCTAACCTACCCGATTCCTTTGAAAAACTGGTGGACATTTTGAAGCAATTATACGAACCCATTCCCACGACGGTCGAGCAGTATGCCGACCAATTTTACCGCCGAAGGCAACAACCCTCGGAAAAAGCCCACCAGTACGTAACGGCCCTTCGGCTTTTGGCGGTAAAAGCCTTCCCCTCTGCTGGTATCCGGGAACGTGACCGGAAAATGGCTGAACAGTTCAAATCCGGCCTGAGGGAAGCCCTTAGGGTCCGGGTGGCTGGTCAGCTAGCCGAAATGTCCTATTGGCCCCAAAATGAGCAGAGTTCCATGATCGACCGAGCTCTGCTTATTGTCCAGTCCGTCGAGCGGGCCATGGAGGAAGAAACCCCGCCCCTAGCCTTTGCGGCTCGAGCTTATGACGACCCTTTCGAAGACCCTGATTACCTTGATTACCCCCCAAATTCCCCGGAGCGAGAGGCCTATGCAGCAGAAATGCGTATGGCACCGCCCTACCCCCCTCAAGCTCGAGCCCAATACCAACAGCCCCGTTTTCCCCGATCTCAGAACCCTCGTCCCAACTCTAATTATAGGTCTGGCTATAATTACCCCTCCAATTCTGGCCCCCGCCCCAATAACCCCAACCAGAGGCCATATGGACCTAGATTGTGCTTCTGGTGTGTCAAGGAAGGGCATGGTTGGATACAATGCCCTGACCGGATCCGAGCAGTCCAGAACCTGGGTCCAAACCACCCCGGGTTTTTACGTATGTTGAGTAACCCTAAAGTGGCTGTCACGGATCAGCCGCTAAACCCGCAACAACCCCCTGACCAACAAGGAGGTGCCCAGACTGACCTCCCACCCCCACCCAGGAGCCAGAGACCCCCTGGCCTATTTCAGAACCAGGGAAACGCAACCAGGGGCGTCCTCAGTAAACCCTGGAGGGCGCCCCCGGCAACCCTCCTATGCTGTAAATATGGTCCTTGCCTTTACTAATGACCCCCCCTCATCTAACCCAAACTCCCATGAACCTAACCCCTCAGCCCCTCCCCCTGAATTCTACCGAACAGACTCCCTATCTGGATCCTCTTGTTCAACGGATTATACCCCGTCCCCTCCCCCCAAGAACGGATTGCCTAGTCTGTTCGACCACATTGCTGAACCACCCTACCCTGTCCGACGTAGCCTTTCCTTTCTTGAACCCAAGCAGGTCAGGGTTTGCCAATGGAGGCCCACAGCGGAGCTGGTCAATATGTACGGAGGATTTCCCGGCGGCGGGGATTCCGTCCGATACGGTAATGGCCTGCTCCGCCCCAACTGGTTCTGGTCTGAATGGAAACAGACCATGGGCCTCCAGGCCGTGTCCGCCCAATATCAGGAGATTTGCAACAACCCCAGTTGCAAATATTGCATCCGAAGGAAGCGTCAGAAGAAGCGTCGTCAGGTCTGGTTTCCCTCCCACGATTTGGTTATGGCCAATGGTGGGTACCCCGGCGGCGGGAACCTTATCAGGGATAAGGAAGGTAATACCCGTCCCTATAAGTTTTGGAATCGGTGGCGGAAACAGGTGAAACCTTTTGGAGACGGGGGAGACCAGTCTCGCAAAAGGCCGCCTTCGTCCGCCCCTACCCAAACTGACCCGCCGATCCCAGTTTTGGACCACGCCAAAACTCCCCCAAACCCCCTGCCGACCTCAGTCTTGGACCACGCCAGACTTCCTCTAACCCCACCTCAGCAAGAGAATCATGATTTTCATCATGATTCCTATTCTCCCTCGACCTTTCACCCGCCTCTTACCGGGGCAAATCTGGTGCTGTTGAGCGATAAGCGGGTTAAAAGTCGGCAGTGGAAACCCGCCCGGCATTCTTATAAACCCCAAAAAGCGACGAAAAAGATCCAAGTGGATCTCATCGACAACGTCCCTCCCCTAAAGGATTCACTGCCGACTACCCCACCCCTTCCCCGACAAAACCGTAAAAACGTACGTATATCCGATAACGTACGTACCCATTCCCCCCCTAACTTCCAACAAAGCCCTGGGGAGATCTTGCCGTCCACCTCTGGTCAGCAAGACCCCCCAGCGCCTCACAGCACCAGGATATCCCCACTTCCCGGGACAACGATGACTTGGCCTCCCGGTTACGTAACCTACGTAACCCTGACGACGCCCCCTCTGGAACAAACCCTGACCCCATCCGCCTCCTGCGGAATAAAGGGGACAATTCGTGGCGGCTCGCCCCCCGCCATTCCAAAAGCGCCCGCCACGATTCTGTCCCCCCAACCGCAACCTCCGCCAATCCCTTTACCCCGGAACAGTGGGCACCCTATTTCGAATTGGGTGACATGTTCCAGGAAGTCCGCGAGGAGCTGAACGAGGTTGAGGCAGCCCAACATGAAGTGTTAACCTCTGTGGGCCACGCCACTAGAAAGGCTAACGAAGACTTCCACACCACCATGACCCAGGTCCGCAGGAAAGTCGACGAGTTCGAGAACTTGCTTTTCGACTTCATGGCCATGGACCGCCGCCGGACGGAGGAGCTGGAAGCATCTGGCCAACTCCGTCTCCCCAATATGTCCATTTGGGCTGATCCTCTCCCTCAACCTCAGCGTCCTCAGTCTGACCCCACGACCAATAAGACCGCTCCAAAATCGAAGAAAACCCGGTCTCCTACCCATAAACGGTCCCTTTCTGAGGGGGAAGCCCCCTCTCAACCCGAAAAACCCATTTCTCCTACCCAACCCAGATCCCCCGAAAAAACCCCGCCCCCCTCGCTTCCTCCGGATCCAACGCAATGTCTGGAGGAGGAGGCGCAGACCTTGGACGCCTCACCACCCAAAAGCCCGCCCCCTAATCCCATCAGAGAAGCGGTCCAAGCCGTTTTGATGGGCAACACGTCCTTTTTCGCATCGCAATGCTCTCGTATTGCTCTGCGGAAAAGTCCACTAATCCTGGTGAGCGTGTCCGGGGTCAAAGCCATTGCCCTCGTAGACTCCGGGGCCAATATTTGCCTCATATCCAAGGCATTTTTCGACCGCGTAAATGCCTCGGGTATCTTCTCCCTTTCCCTGGACACTGCGACGGTGGCCAAAGTGTCCACTGCCGCAGCGGGTTCCACCCTCCAAATAATCGGCTCTTGCGAACTCCCTTTTGTTTGTAATAACCATAAATTCAGTTTCACCTTCCATGTAACCCAAGGGTTACACCAGGACGTCATAATTGGATATGACTTCCTGGAAAGAGCCGATTGGTCCATCATCCCAAAAACCCATTCCCTCCGAACCCCCTATTGGGAGACGCCCCTCCTGACCCCGGAAGAACTACAGGCCCTGGCTAACAAGTTTAGCATTCAGACCGCCCTTAGCGTTTTCTTCTGTATGAGGGAGAAGAAAACCCTACAACCCCGGTCTGAAGCTATGGTCCCCGTGCGCTGTCTCGTGGACGGCGCAAAACAACCCAACTGCTACCAAGCAGTCCTTTTTGAACCCGACCCGGAACTTATGGAGCGGTATGAGGTCTACCCTGTCCCTGGTGTCCTCGAAACGTCGGACAAGGTCACCTATATCCGTGTCTATAACCCCCACGACTGTCTGGTTGACCTCCCTAAAAATCTGTCCCTCGGCGAGGCCGAGCCCATCACCCCCATTCAGGAGGCTGACGGACGTCAGTATGCGACGGAATGGGGGGTGAACCTACTCCAACTCCAGGATAGTCTGCAATCCTGGACAGACCATCCGGCTATACGGGCAGCCCAGTGTAGCCCCCCTCTCCCCTACCCTACCCCAGTGAAAAGGACAGATTTTTGCCCGGAGGTACACCGGACCCCACGGATATGATGGAACCCGATCATTCCCCGGTAAAGTGGGTTGACCCCACTATCTATTGCCTCCAACTTCCCCAGACAACTTCGGAAGCCGAAGTTGTCCCCACTACCCCTTCCCTGGATACTGACCCCGTGACTTGTCACCTCGAGGAGATGACGGAAGCCGAGGTCCTCTTTGCGGATGCCTCGGAACCCCCGGCAGACGAATTTTTCCTGCCGGATGCCCCTTCCCAGGAACAGTTGGAGGCAAACCCACCCCAACCCAGTACCTCTGAACAATTGGATCCAGCCCCTCTCCCCTCAGAGCAGGGTCTGCGCGGGTTTAATGACCTGCATTACTCGGCAGACACCATGCTTCCCCAACCCCTCCCCTCCATGGAAGAACGCGTCAAGTTCATCGAGGAAAATGTGGATTTCGCCGCTATGGACCTCGATGAACACTTCAAAAACGGCCTTAAACGCCTCCTTGTCGAGTATTTTGATGTTATTGCCCGCCCCGGAAACCCCGGGCGGACGAAAGTGGACCAGCACATCATAGATACCGGCAAGGAGGGCCCCATCAAAAGCCGGGCGTACCGAAATAATCCGAAGGACAAGGCCGAGATTGAGAAACATATCAAAGCCATGCTCGACGAGGGCGTGTGCTCCCCCTCCACTTCCCCCTGGTCCTCACCCTGCATTTTGGTCGGGAAAAAGGACGGGTCTACCCGTCTTGTCATCGATTACCGCCGCCTAAACAAAATCACGAAGAAAGATAATTACCCCCTCCCCAAAATCGACGAAATTCTCGACCAATTGCAGGGTGCGAACATCTTCTCCACCATTGACCTAGCCGCCGGTTACTGGCAGGTGGAGGTCTACCCCGAACACCGCGAAAAAACCGCCTTTGTTTCTCATATGGGCCTGTTCCATATGAATGTTATGCCCTTCGGATTATGTAACGCCCCGGCTACCTTCCAGAGGATTATGGAGAAAGTCCTCACCGACCTCCCCGTCTATATTGACGACGTTCTCATCCCCTCCACTGACCCCATGTCCCATATCCACACCCTTCAGACCACATTCCAGAAACTCCGGGAAAACGGCCTACGTATTAAACTGAAAAAGTGCTGTTTTGCCCGCCATTCCGTCCCCTTCCTTGGACACTATGTCGGACGCAACGGCGTTAGCGTCGATCCCGACAAGGTGTCCGCCGTCACCAAACTCCAACCCCCCAAGGACGTCACAGGAGTGAAGTCCTTTCTTGGCATGTGCGGCTACTATCGCCGGTTTGTTTTGAATTTTGCCCGCATTGCCAAGCCCCTCACCGACCTCCTCAAGAAAAACGCCCCCTTCGTGTGGTCTGAAGAGTGTCAGGAAGCCTTCGAGACCCTTAAGACCCAACTCACCCAAGCCCCCGTCCTGGCGTTCCCTGATTTTGAAAGGCAGTTTATCGTGTCCGTTGACGCTAGTTACAGTGGGCTAGGCGCTGTACTAGAACAACGAGTCTCCGTCCCCCGGTCCGCCAAAAATCCCAACGGCCCCCGTACGTTAAAGGAACGCCCCGTGGCTTATGCTAGCCGCGCCCTCTCCCCCGCCGAAAAGAATTATGATATCAATAAGCTGGAAGGGACAGGTGCCTTGTGGGCCTGTCGCAAATTCCGGCATTACCTCACCATCCAAAAGTTCCTTATACGTACGGATAACCAGGCCGTCCAGTACATCCTGAATAATTATAAGCAGCAAGGCCAAGGGGATGTCGCCAAGTACGCCCTCGGCCTTATGGAATTCGACTACGAAGTCGAATACCGCCCCGGAAAAATCAATGTAGTGCCGGACGGTCTTTCCCGGCTGGATTCCCATAACCCCCCTGAGGATGAGGAACAGCACCTCACCGACGTCCTTTATCCCCCTACCGTTTGTGCCATAACCCTGATTACCCCTGCCCCCTCTGACCTTACCACCTGGAAGCGCGAACTCCGGGAAGAACCGGAGTTTGCCGCTGTGCTTGATATGATCGAGCACAAGAAATTCCCCCCTGACCCCGACTTGGCGGCAACCCTTCGCAAGCTGCGTCCCTATTTCCACCTACAGGGGGGCGTCCTGTACTGGTGGAATGTCGACGAAAGGGCTCGTCGCCGTGACGAGTCCTTCAAAGCCGTTGTTGTCCCCAAAGGTCGGCGTGAGGACTTGTTGGCCGAAGCCCATTCCCATTTTATGACAGGCGGCCATCGCTGTCATAAAAGCGCCCATGCCTCCCTAGCAGCCCGCTACTGGTGGCCAACTATGTCCCAAGACCTCACCGACTATATCACCCAATGTAAACCGTGTGCGCGGTTTAACCATGGCCCCCGGAATCATCAGGCTCTGCTCCAAAAACCCCTCCTTGCCCATGCCCCCTTAGATATCGTGGCTATGGACGTCATGCATTTCGGTTCCCGGGAAACCAGGAATGGAAATACATGCGTCCTAGTTATTGTCGATTATCTAACCCGTTATGCGGAAGCCTTTGCAATGCCCAACGAGCGAGCCGAAACCACCGCCTACTGGTACCTGACTGGTTTTGTGAGTCGCTGGGGCACGCCCCGCTCCCTACTCACAGACCAGGGCCCCAATTTTATGTCCACCTTTATGCAGACCCTAGTGGAACGCAGCGGTTCGAACCGCCTACGTACTGCTGCGTACCACCCCCAAACCAATGGAGTTGTGGAACGCCTTAACCGTACCCTCCGTTCCCTTATTGTCAAGTACGTTGACAATAATCAGTCCAACTGGGACGAATACCTCCCCTGGGCCCTCTGCATCTATAGGGCGTCTGTCCACAGCTCCACCCGTGAAACCCCCTTTTATTTGATGACCGGTAGGGACTATCGCTTCCCCTCCGATAACCTCTTCCAGCCCCAGGAAGGAGGTAACCCCACCACCTACGACGGCTATAAAACCCTCCTCCAAACAGGCCTAGGTAGAGCCTGGGACCTGGCCCGTCAAGCCGTCGAAGAAGCCTCCCAAACCAATAAAGAACGGTATGACCGGAGAGCCACCCCCCTTGAATATACCCCTGGCACTCTGGTCATGCTCAACATCCAAAATAAGAATGTCCCTCCCGGTCAGTGTAAAAAGCTCCGCCCCAAATATGATGGCCCCTACCGGATCATCGCCAAACTCTCCGATACGAACTACAGAATCGGTCCCGTGAAAGGACCGGGTGAGCCCTCCGTTGTGAATATTAACCGCCTGAAGCCGTTCAACGAAAAACCCGTGAAGATCACCGCCTTGTAAGTTTCGGAGTTATGTCGGATAACTCCAAGGTCCAGCTGGCCTGGATCTTACCCCCCAATACGTGCGTTTTATTTAGGGTTACGCTTCGGGGTAACTCAAAAAGGGTCTAGAGTGTTGGACCCTTCACCTTGCCCGACATGGTATACTCACCGTCCCCTTCCCCATTATCTCTCCGTCCCTGTCCCTTTCCGTTTGGTACGTTTTAATGTGGATCCACACCACGCTTTTAATTAAAATGATGGCCATCAATAAATAAATACGTAAGTAGGGTGTTTTGTTTGAATGATCGTATATGTGCTTGTTAGTGGTATAAATGTACGTATGTATGCCTAACTTCGTATAAATGTTTCTAGGGTCAAAAACTGTAGGACCCTACGTACGATTATTTCTATATATATTATTTTTCAAATTTTTGGGTTTTTCTCTTTTCTGTCTAAATTGGGGTTTTTCCTTAGTATATTTATACATTTTTGTATACTTATACGATTTATATTACTTTCGTTATTCTTCTTTTACGATTTCTATTCAAACTCAAACGGGGTTTTTATGTCTTTTTCTCTTTTTCCTTCACGTTACGAATCTTTTATTAGTTATACGTACGTATTCTAATAAAATCCAAAATTTCCCCCCTTTAGGGTCCTACATACGTACTTATTTTTGATTCCTAGGTATATATGTTTCGTATGCATGGTATGTATGATAATCAAATAGTATGCTTCCCCCCTAGTTTCTGGTTATTTCCCCCTCCGGTTTGTTTGGTTTGCTTGTATGCTACATACGTACAGGCAAAAACTGCAGGTAAGTAGTACCTCGTACCCTAGGACCGTACCGTAAGGTCCGGCCGATCCTACGTATGTACCTGTATACCATGTCCTGTTTTATGGTTTTTGTTTCAGATATTTCGACCGATGGTCGAAATGAGGCCAATCTGCTCGAATGGGGCACGGCCCACCCTCATACCCTGTTTGGTGGATTTCAACGCGTTCGGGTTGAAATTCCAAACTTCATCCTTTTTGCCTTTTTCCAAAATTTCGTCCTGCCCTTTCCCTTGCCCTGGGTTTTTCGTTACACCTCTTCTGTAGTTCACCCCTCAACAGCATCCCCCCCTCCACTATCGTTATTGTCGTAATATTTGTCCGGTACTTTCCGCACTCCAGCACACCCCCCATTCCACAATTTTCCCCCGTGGGAGCACACCCACACCCCCCCCCGCGATTTTTCATTTTTTTTGGTCTGTGTGTGCACTGCTCTTTGTATGTTTCAGAGCTGGTGCTTCCGTGCAACTTCAGTGCCTTAGTAGACACTGAGGTTAATTCTTGCTCAATTTGGTGCTGTTCTCTGGCTTTTATATGAGCCGGAGAAATTCCATTAGCTTCCGCGAAGGATCTATTTGGCCCCGAATACGACGACCTGACCCTCCTCAGCCCTTGGACGTCAGCAGTTTTGTCCAATTTCCCGAGCTTGACCAAGCTTTTTGGAACCCGGTGCTACCGATGAGCCAGAACTCCCCTATAAGAGAGACTGGGCAGCCCGGCTCTCAAACCCTCCCCAATACCCAGCCCACTTCTGAACCCGGTCCCCAGCGGTCTCCTGCGGGCCCGTCCGCGGAGACCCCGTCCCGACCCCCCGTGTCTGAAATTCTACTTGTGAACCCTATTATACGGTACACAGACCACCCCCCAGTCCCTAGCCCCGGTTCAGTTTTTTCGGATGGCGGCAGACCGCCGTCCCGCCCAGCTGGTACTCCGCCGGCTGACACCCTTTTCCCCGCAACCAACCCCGACAATGGGATACAAGGTACAGTATCCCAAGCCCAGGCAACTCAGGCCGCGCAGGCAGTGCAGACACCCCCAGTCTCGACTGCCCCTCCCGGCCTGAGTAATTTATTCTCCCTTCGCCCTCAAGTGTGCCAATTCCCGACATTAGAATTGGCACAATCCCCTACCTACAGTCATGCCTCCACTATTTCGTACCGGTCAACTAATTCCCAGGTATACAAAGAGGACCACGCCTCTCCCCAAACCACCCAGCAACCTGGTCCCGCCGGGTTTGCTTACCCAGTGCTGGCAGCAGCGGCGGCGCAGGCAGTGCAGACACCCCCAGTCTCGACTGCCTCCCCCGGCTTAGCCAACCTATTTCCCCTCCGCCCTCAGGTGTGCCAGTTCCCGACACCAGAAATTAGATAGAGTTGCTGGGTAGCCCGGCGCTCAATCTATCCCAGCCCTTTCAGCGTAGCAAGCGGGTAGCCCGCTTGAGACGCGTTGCAGCTCCCCAAAACCCCTAAGTGGTCCGCGAAATGCCTACCTGGCCCAGCCAGGCTACCGACCGAGTAGGCTTTTTGCGCGGACCGCCGCCTCATCTGTCCCGCCTAACGCCGGAGTACCACTTCCCCAACCCTAAGGAACATACCTGTTGCACCCAGGGTATGGATCCGCTCCCCCACGTTCAGGACATCGTGTACGAGGCACACGATGTCTATACCCACGCTACCTTGGCTCACCGGGCAGCCCGGCAAGTCAATTTCTGTGACCTTCAAATGGCCCTCCAACTGGCTCCCACGGCATCCTACGGCCCCCGAGGTACCCAAGACGTCGTCCAGCATCGTCGTCTGGGTGCCGGCCCCCTTTACCCAGCCCTGGAATTTACCGCTCTAGACGCACGCCCCTCCCGGCGTCAGCGTCAGGAGCTAACCACCATTTATGAGGAGATCATGTTTGTCGGTCCTGTCGAACGATCGGCCCCTGGCCCGTCCCCTCTTGGTCCTTTGATTTGGACCTTGACACCTCCTGCCCAACCTCCCCATATCCTTCGCGAAGCAATGTTCTTTCCCTTTGCCCGGCTTATTTGTCAGTGGTCTCAGTGGCACTACCCCCAACTCCCATGGGCCGAGACTGACTGGCGACGGATGACGGCTGCGCGCCACGGCCGGCCTCACCCCTCGGACCCCTCCAACCGTCACCGTCGACAGCAAACCCCGCCCCCTCTCCCTGCCCAAGTCCGAATCCGACAACGCTCCCGGGAGCGCTGTGATACTTCCGGCAGTGCCCAATCTGGCGCGAGCGCTGCCTCCGGTTCCAGTCGTGCTCAGGCTGCGAGCACGTCCCCTCCCCCGCCTTCGCCCCAACCCAGACCTTGCCCTAGGTCGTGCCACAGAGATACAGTACTTCCAGACATCCTGGAGTTAGCGGTGGTCCTGCTCCCACACCGCTTATCCCTCCCAGCGGGGAATGGCTGTCCCCACCCCCTCAGCTGTCCGGATCAGCGTCTGTTCGATCTGGTCCCCGCCCGCCAGCCGAGACCGCCTCAGGACGTCGTTCGGCGGCCTCGTTCACTTCCATTGAGATTGTGCAGAAGCCCAGCGGCCAACTCAAGCCGCTAGTCCAGAGGCTCAGTTGGCGGCAGCTCAGCGAGGGGTAGCCCCTCCTGCGCCAACTGAGCATCGTTCCCGGTCCACCACCCGGTAAAACCCAAGTGTCCCAAATGCTGAACTCGTCCCCAGAGTCCCTGAAGGCCAACTGGGCAGGTGGCCTCAACACCCGGGCTATGGTCCGCATAGCCTTCCAACTCCTGTACGAGAATCCATCTCGTCACCTACCCCACCCACCTCTTTGCTGAGTCCTCGGATGACCCTCTCTGGGGTACTGGAGTCCTGGCCCCCCCTCATCAACGGCCAACCCGCCGCGTCCATCGGAGAAATGGACCCGGACGTCTACCCGGACCTCTACAACCCTGCCGCGTGGACCGGTCTTAACGTAGCCGGACGGATCTGGCTGGAAGTCCTCCTGTGGTTTCTCCAAGGTGGTCTAGACGATTTCTTCCTAGACCCCAAGACCCGTGAACCCCTGACCCAAGCCCAATTCTCCGCCTTCCAGGACATCCTCCGTCAGCGAATCCGAGCCATGGCGGAGCGCCGCCGCCGTGGCCAATCCCATCCACCCTTTTTCGACGATCGTAACCCTCCGGCCAGTCTCCGTGCGGCTCCCCTCGTCATGGATATTAACCGCCATAGTGTCTTCATGGCGGGTACCCATCCAAACCCCAGATCCAAGGATGTATACTGCCCGGCGGCAGGTATAACCCACTACAATCCTGCCTTCCCCCAATTGGCGAACGAACCCCTCCCGATCGATCCTCGCTCCCCGGTCCTCCGCGGCTGGTAGGCCGATCCCTCCCCCTCGTCCCTCGTCCTCCTGCCCTCCCATCCCCCCTGCCCTTTCGTCCCATTCCTCTTACTAACATTTTATCCTCCATTCTGGCGAATTCTTAACCAACACCGTTGGACATTTATGGCTATTCATGATCCGTCCCTCCCCTGGCCCTGCCCATCGACAGTTTCCCCTATGGACGTGGTATTGTTCCCTATAGTCCCCACATGGCGCACCCTAAGAAGTCCTTCCGCCCCTGGATCCTGGCCCCAATTTTCTGGATTTTATCACTATATTTCTATTATACTATTACTGGATTTACGGCGCCGATTCCTATTTTGCCAGTGCTATTAGGACACTGTTATGGTCCCCGCCCCACAGCTGAACTATGATGGGTAGTTCCTGATCCTGATCCTCCGACCCTCCAGCTCTGAAGCCCTTAAGAAGAACAAGTTTGGTGGCCTTTTGGAACTGTTCTTTGTTGTTTAAAAATCTGTTACTTGTTATATTCTTTTTATACCTTCATAGTCTATTTTTCTTGTCATGTATAGCATAATATGTCTTGTTCGGTGCTTTAATATTCTAAAAATTGTTTCCATTTTACATTCCAAAAGAATTTACCTTTAACATTCTAAATTCATTGGATTTCTTTTAAAACTAACACTTCTGGAATCTATTTTTAAACTAACATTTTATTTTCTGGAATTTTCTAAAAACATTATATTTTCTAACCTAAATTTATTACGTATGTATTTACTGCCATTTCGTTTGCTCAGTATTATATTTTGTTGCCTTAAATCATTACGTGTATTTTTGTGATTCTGTATTTGTTTTTCTTTTTCTTGTTTTTGTGCTTTAATCAAACCAAAAACCTTTTTTTTAAGCTCAACCAAGTTCCTTTTCCCCATCCTTTTCCCTTTTTATCTCACTTAATCGAAAGCGCCTCTTTTTGAGAGATTATGCTGACACAAATCCCACCCTCCCTTTCTTGCCACTTTATTTTGATTCTTTGTGGGGTAGTCCATATATTTTGCCAGTTTTGTTCTCCTCTCCCAGTACGAACAAAGTAGGGCCGCTAGGGTCTTTTTCCCCTGACTGTCGCGAAGTAGGTCAATTTGCGCAGAGGGGCAAATTTACGTCTCGGATGTAGAATCCCTTCTGTCTTTGAATCCCTTTCCCTTTTCCTCCCCTCCTTTTTACGGTAAAACATACCGTCGGGTATTGGCTTGTATGTCTGTTTTTCTGTGTGAATGCGTGTGTGAATGTATCGTAGGCCCTAACGGGCATGACGAAGTGTAAATGTGGTCTGTATGTATGGGTGCCAATACCCCTTTTCTAGTCCCTTTTGTGAAATTTTCCCACCTCTCCCCATTAAAAATACGTCCGAGACCGCCTTTGAGCCTAGGGTTCGATCGCGTAGCCTAGG
>JASAND010028128.1:0-14171 GCA_030248195.1 Trissonchulus latispiculum | reverse complement strand
AGGCGGAAAACGCCATTTTTAGTGACTTTTTAGACCATTTCTAGTAAAGTGGGGACTTGGAAACTTTTCGCCCAACAGCCGTAAAATGCAAAGTTTGGGCCCATCTCCTGAAAGCTAGGGAGCAAAATTACAAAATCCCCCTCGTTACTTTATGCACCCCTACTGGTAATTTTCTAAGTAAGATACTACACCTCCCCAGCTTCTACCCAGTTCTAGAAAAGTGTGACCATAATTTGCGAAAAATAGCGAAAGTCCGGACTTGGGACCTTGGCACAGAGCCAAAATTGGCCAGGTGCCAAAATTACCCAAAAATAGTGTATGGGGATCCTGTCTACCAACATATAATATAGTATGGTGCCAAATGCCCACATCGTTCCAACCAGTAGCGTAGGTACGAAAAATTTTCAGCAGGGGTGAAACAATCAGCTGGGGGGGGGGAATTTCTATTTTCGCAATAATTGCATGCACGCTACATATGTTTTTGGGAATCTTCCCCTTGTTAATATGTTTTCTAGTTCAGTACATATATATATATACATAGCTTAATGCTGTTGTAACCGAAAGCGGCAACAAAACCTAAAGTGGGGGTCTGGGGGCGAAGCTCCTAGAAGTTGAGAAAAATTTTTAAATTTTGCCGTTAAAACGCTGCTGAAACATTGAATTCTTTGCATTGTATATTATCAGTTCCCAAACTAAATTTTGTAGTTTAATTTGATACTCATTTAAATTTTTCACTTCCGCAATCCCGTACGAAAACTAAGACTAAGATGCTCCCATTTGGAACAGGGTATTCTGAGGATATCCATTATCCGATCGTTGAAGGCAAGATCATTTTTGGAATAATGTAGTTGACAATGGAACTCATGAAGCAGGTAAACTACGGTAAAGTAAAGCAAACTAGCAGAGGTCTGACTACAATAGGTGATGTCCCGGGAATCTGGGGGCGGACCTCTCAGAAGTTGAGAAAATTTTCGGAAGTTCGCCATTAAACGCTATTGAAAGATTTGATTCTTAATGAGGAATTCAAGTTGTCTAACAAGAAGTCGCACCTTTTTGATATATTTGCTATTTTCTACGCTGCTACAGTGCTAGCCGAAAACGTCAACCTATTAGGGATGCGCCCATTAAGAACTGCGTATCCGACCATACCAACCGATTATGCCGTAAAAGAAAATTAAAATAACGCAGATATGCAACAGCAAAACTGCAAAGCAAGTAGTTATATATACAAACATTCGTTAGCATGCATAATGAAAAATAATAATTTTGATAATGTAAATAGCCAAAATTCGCGCCGAAGGCGCAAAAAATTTTTTAATGGTGGAGAAAATGCATCAATGTTGAGCTATTTTGAAGTATTAATGTACAATTTGTGCATGTTTCTAATCACATTAAAACGCCCGCGCTCGGCGGGGTCGTAAATTTTTTCATTTGCCCAATTTTTCTGGGGGGCAAAGCCATTTTTTCGGGGCGGGCGGCCGCCCGCCCCGCCCGCCCCGTATCTACGCTAGTGGTTCCAACACTTAGCCGTAAAATGCATTTCCAATAAGCGTTATTCACAGAGAAAAAAAACAAACGCACGGTAACTATCGCCTAGTGCAAAAATTCGAAGTTTCGAATTCGAACCAAATGTATGGTGGTACTTGTAGTACTACTCGAGTTGTTTACGATGGTAACCTTTTTACCACTCCCGGACCTCTAATTAGCTGGCACCAGGGGCCAGTTTCATAAAAGTTGTCGAGTCTGCGAGTCGTCGAGTAGCTATTTGCTCGCAGTATGTTACTTCTTTGGTATTAAAAACTAAACAGTAATCACCGAGATTTAATTTCTGGTAGGTGCAATTTGTAAGACAATGTGAAATAGTTCCACTGTCGAAATATTAAGCTTTTAAAATTTTTTAAAAATTTGTCGAATAAAAATTCTGCCAGCATTGAAAATTCCGAGTAAAATTTAACTAGAGAACACGACTCGAAAACTTGTGATATTTTCAACAGTACTCGCGTTTCAGGGGCACAAGCTTCAGCTATTTCCAGTGCAGATTAGCTACTAGACTCGACAACTCGACAAAGTTTTATGAAACTGCCCCCTGGCCAACACGGTCTCCAGGGGGCCGCGCAGACGCCTTTATACCCATATAAAAAAAAAAAAAAAAAAAAAAAAAAAAAAAAAATAAAAAACAAAAAAAAAAAAAAAAAATGTATCTCTATACCCATATTATGTATATATATACGTATATATATATATATATATATATAATAGTGATGGGCACACATTTTGCTTGCGCACTGCGCGGTCCCCCCTGAAATTAGGGTGTACCTGGTACACCCTGAGTACACCTCTTGCGCATGTATGTAGGTGGCCTATTGACCAGTGGTCAAATCCCCTAAGACAGCGTTATTCGGCGTTTTGGTTGGGGTGCATGTACAGTAAATCGACTACGCTCGTTTCAATGAGCATATTTTCAGAACCGGCGGAAGTGACCACTGGTCACTACAGGCTAGGTGGCCTATTGACCAGTGGTCAAATCCCCTAAAACAGCATTTTTCGGCGTTTTGGTTGAGGGCATATATATACTAAATCGACTACGCTCGTTTCAAGGTGCATATTTTAAGAACCGGTGGAAGTGACTACTGGTCACTGCAGGCTATTGACCAGTGGTCATTGTTTGGAATAGAGAATCTTCTGGGAGTGATAAATTGCAGGCTACTTCTGCCTAAGAGCAGCGCTCCCAAAAAAGTGGAAGAAGGACAAGTAGGAAAAATGCTCCTTGCAGTCGCATGTAAAATGCAATATGAGCTATGATGGTCAACATTTAAATATGTCAAGGACAAGATTTAAAACGTCTAATATGAGCCAGCATCTAAATCGGTAAAGGACAAGATGTATATAACTGGCTAATATGAGCCGCCACGTTTCTCTTGGGCTCATATTGACGCGATGATACTAAGTTGAGTTAACTATTTTGCACATTTCAAATTCACATAGACTTATACTTACGTATATATATAATTGTCGTGACATACGTGTACTATATATTGATACACACAATAAGTAAAGTGAATCCAACGACACAGTGGATAAGCAGACATCAAATTTTTACACATCAGCTGTGTATTTTGTTGTATATACGTATGTACAGTGAGCCGATAATGAAGGTTTACAAGAGCTTTTAATTTAAGTTTAATGAATGGTTTACAAGAGCTTTATACATTTGTTTCTAGTTTGCAAGTGTGTCTCTATGATTTAGAAAACTGGTATATACCAAATATATATGCCAGTTAACTTTATTTGCTTAAGGTCGCACTTCCCTTACATTCAGTCCACATTGGAAAGCTGTAACTTACTTAATATTGAGAGTTATGAATTAAGCCACATATTAAAATGAAGCTCTACATCTTCTGCGTCGTTTGGTCTCACTAAAACCTGTGTACCTAGTTTGTATTGGTTGCAAACTTACCAAAAGTAGCCACAATTTTCGACCAAAATTTTTTCTGAAAAATTTTTACGCAACAAGAAAATGGCCATATCCAATGTGTTTCTGAGATAATTTGCCAGGGACGGTTTTTTGATTTTGCCAAAATATCGTTTCAGTATACAGAAATAGAGCATTTTCTGAAAATTTGGCATTTTATCCAACTTTGAAAAATCATTGCTCTTGATTGGAGGCTGATAAAGAGAAAAATAAAAAACCGTCCCCGGCAAATTGTCCAAACATACTATGTGTAGTATATCTTTTAGATCCACCCATTGGTTGTGGAGCAATCTTCGGTCAAAAAATTTTGGCCGCAATTTGACAAAATCAGTTATTCGCCCAGAACTTTAGGCTTATTCAGTGTACAGTGCTCTAATTAACCTAATTAGGGCCTCTTTTGAAGCTCTTTAAGATGAGTATAAATGTGTCTACATTTGTAGTGTACACTTGCTCCAATTACACAAAACCTGTTTTCAGCAAGGTCGTGTCAAAAATAGCCAATTTTCGAGAAAAAATGTTTCAAAAATTCACTGCTCAAAAACGATAATAGCTAGAGACTAATGTCTAAAAGCAAAGTTGTAGAGCACATAATAAGCTTTAAAATGATTGTAGTAGCTGGGCATAATTTTCTATATATAGTTCTAGAACTTCAAATTTTTGTTTCTCACTGTGCATGAATGTTATGAAGCTGGCGTTTTTACAGGACGTTTATTATCATTCCCGATGCATTTTCTGAAAATTTGAACGAAATCGGGCAATAATTGCACTTTCTGCAACTATATCTGCACGTAAGGGGAGCACGACCTTAAAGTGTTTACTAGTGATGTGCGCTGAGAAATTTGCCCGCTCCGGAGCTCCGGCCGGAGCGGGCTGTCGGAGCGCCGGAGCTCCGGAGCTCCGCGGAGCTCCGACTGTTAGTGGAGGCAAAATTGTAAAAATTTCGGTTTAAGCTAAAACAGGTTGTTTATTCAATAAAAAGCATGCCTACTCGCTGCAATATTCTTTTATCGCTTAACTGTTTATTTTTAGATGCTGATTTCTTTGCTACATACGAATATATACGAATATTTGTTAGCTGTACTTTTAATCTAAAATAAGATCAGCTTTTGACTATTTCACAGAATTTTTGGGTTAATTGAAAACTGCTGTATTTATATACGTAAAAGCCCATGTTAGTTTACACTGTAGTTTACTTTAATGTTTCGATAGGTTTGATGAAAACAAAGAAAACAGCTGCAGATGAAAGTTTACATTGAACAGATTTAACGAAAATGTAATATTTATTGATTAATTAATAAGTACGAAATTTAAAAAAATTTTCCGGAATTAATTCTTAAATGTATTAGAGCTGTATTTAATTTTTCTTTTATATGTATTTAGGAAATGGACAAGTTTAAATTGTCTCCAGATCCAGAAAAAAAGAACCGTCTTGAGAAGTATATATATATATATATATATATATATATATATATATATATATATATATATATATATATATATATATATATATATATATATATATATATATATATATATATTAAAATGCAGCCTTGAGAAAGCTGAAACATTTTTAAAAATAGGAGTACGACAACTGTAAAGTTCATTACAGTTTTACCACGTGCTGTAAGGAGAAATCGTGGAGTTCACAGAAAAATCATACTTCGAATTTTTCTTAGCACCTTCAAAGCTTGCAAAACGCTGCTCCGGGAACCCGGAGCTCCGGAGCAGAAGCCCGCTCCGGAGAACCGAAAATCGGAGCTTCGCTCCGGAGCTCCGGCGCACATCACTAGTGTTTACATATATACGTACCTTACATTCGTTGTTTGAGCTAGTGAAATTAGATTCAGACAGGACACCTATAACCAAACATTACATGAAGCGCTAATGACATTACGCAAGATGTTGAGGATGTGTTCAGGCTTGGAATAAAGGTAAAGAGTCTGTAGGCAACATGGTAAGATGTCAAGCCGTTGAAACCACGGCAGCGAGCGTCCATATGAGCCCAAGAGAAACGTACCGATTTAGATGCTGGCTCATATTAGACGTTTTAAATCTTGTCCTTGACATATTTAAATGTTGACCATGATGGCTCATATTGCATTTTACATGCGACTGCAAGGAGCATTTTTCCTACTTGTGGAAGAGAGGACTAGCCCTTTATCGGACACTACGCCATACAACATAGACTCCTGGTATATAACTTCCTATAGCAGTGGTACCCAGTTATAAGGACTGCTAGCTGGGTTTAGTTTAGCTTAGTTGTATATACGTGCTTAGTCTCTCTTGATCAAGGGTGAAAGTGAAAGATTGGTGAAAGCGTTGTGACAGCGGGGATTCGAACCGTCGGCCCCCTCGGATCCTCATGGTCGGGTATGACGGTTACGTGCGTTCTATGCTAAAAGGTAGGAAACACTATGCATTTTGCGCGTTCCATCTGGACTGATGTTTTCGTCTTTGCTTGGAAGGAGCATTTCATTGTTTCTGCACATTTCAGACACATTTCGATGGAAAGCTGTCCAGGCTTCTGCTGTTCCTGGCACATCTAATGCGGAAGATCAGATTCCATATCTGCGTTATGGTCACGCCTGTGTAGCCTATGGCAAATGCGCCTATATTTGGGGTGGACGAAATGATTGTGATGGTGCTTGTAATCGTCTTTATGAATTTAATACTGGTATATATTTTGTATCATAGGGGTCGCGGCAGCGACCCCCATAATATGCGTCAAAAATCCCTGGAGACGGTGAAAAATATTGTGCACATATTTCATGCGCAAATTGTAGAGCACACCGTGTTTGGTATGTGTGCGAAGTTTCATCCCCGTATCACTTGCCTTTAAAATTGCCTCCGGACCGGTTCCGGTTATGGTGGCGATGTGTTTTTCAAATTTTTCCTATTTGATGGTTGTATTGGACATAATGGCTCACCGCTTTCACGTAAACTTTTTGCTCCGCACTGTGCTGCAAATTCGGATCAGAGCGAAAAGTGACCAATTTTTGTGGTCTTCGCGCAGGTCAAACTGGGGCTGATTTTTTGTGTTCTAAAATTACATACATATATACGTACGTATATTTGAACTAACTAACTGTGGTTTCGTTTTTCTATCATTTCTCATTTCGACATACAAAAGTTTTCTGACGTGGAGATTCGTTTTCCGTATTCACTTTTACCGTCCGACCCTTCGACACCTTGTGGGTTGTCTTCACTTTGCCGTCTAGAGGGCCCGGACGGCGCCAATTTCCTTCGAACTTTGCATAGGGCAGTACAACAACAAAAAATGGTTTATTTGATCACACCAGCATGCACAAACAATGCGACAGTCTACATATACACATACATAGACAGTCTACATTACATAGACAGTCTACATATACTGTATATATACATACAAACAACAATACGACCAAAATGGGAGTCTATGAAGTGACAGATGCTCTACAGTACGTACCGAAACAAAAACCAGCAATGGCAAACCGTACATACGTATATATATACTAAAAACTTACTACAGCTACATGAACATACGTAAGTAATACATACCGTAAGCATTATAACTACTGATTTATGTCGTATTCAAAAATTTAGCGAAATCTATGTTCTGAATTCTATCTTTGAATGTCGAAGTGTTAGGTTTAGGTGCCCGTAGTTTGGGAGGCTATTCCATATTGGAGCTACCCGATTACTGAAACAATGTTTTCTGCAGTCTTTTTTGCAGTCTGCTGGTTTTCTGGTACCCTGATCTGATTTCTGATTCCAGTTAGCCATCTGGAGACTTAGGTTGGGTTGGGGGCAGTCATGGGCGCACCCAGGGGGGGGGGGGTTTTGGGGGTTCCGACCCCCCCCCTTTTTGTCCGACCCTCCCGGTAATTTTTGGGGAGAAAGCAAAAATTGAGCTATTTGTAGTGCATAAAATTAAAAATTATAAAAAATTTTCGCGCCTGCGGCGCTTTTCTATCTCGATTTTTAGAATTTTTCTCGCCTGCGGCGCTTTTCTATCTCGGTTTTTCAAGTTTTTCTCACCTGTGGCGCTTTCTATCTCGATTTTTAGAATTTTTCTCGCCTGCGGCGCTTTTCTACCTCGCTTTTTCAAGTTGTCCTCCCCTGTGGCGCTTTCTTAACTGAATTTTCAAAATTTTCGGGCCTGCGGCGCTAATGTTTAATAAGTTTTACAAAGTTTTGGCGCCTCCGACGCTTTTTTACCTCAATTTTTCGCGCCTGCTTCGCTTTTCTATTTTAATATTTCCATTTTACTGAATTTCCGCGCATGTGACACTATTCTATCTCGATTTTAACGAATTAAAATTTTAACAATGCGCCTGGCAACTTTTATTGAAATCTTTTTAAAGATTTTCATTACGGCTTTTTTCAAAATTTCAAAAATTTTCTCAACTTCTGGGGGCTCCGCCCCGACCCCCCCCCCCCAGTCGACTGGCGACTAGTCTTAAACCTCGCCATTTTTGCTGCTCCCAAAATGAACTCTTTGTTGAAAACTTTGTCGCCACCACCCCCCCCCCCCCACGCGTAAACGTGTCACGCGAAAGCAAAAAATTTTTCGGCTCGACCCCCCCCTTTTCAAAATCCTGGGTGCGCCCCTGGGGGCAGTGGTTTTTTTCGAAATCGGACCTGTGTAAATATTGTGTAAATTTAAATTTCAGTGTGTATTTTTGTTTGAAGCTGTGTAAAATTTCAAAGTGTTGTTTTTCAAATATAAATATAAAATATAAATTTAGACGTAATTTTCGTGCTGCAATGTTATTTTAGGGTCATTCAAGCCAAAGTAATGCCAACTTGACTTGCACAGGTCGGCATAGCCTACACTCAGCCTACACCAGTGTAGGCTGGACCCACGCACTACGCAAGCCGATACAAAGGACTACGCAAGCAAGGCACGCGAGGCGCGCCGTCAATGAAGACAACGCAGGGCGCGCAAAAGCGCGCCGACGCAAGACTACGCAGTGCAAATCTTTTCTTTCTGCAGTACGCGAACTACACACTAAGCCGGACAAAGCACAAAACCATCCTTTTAGTGCGTAGTACGCGGACTACGCAGTCTTTTTAGTCCGTAGTAAGCGGACTACACACTGCGCAGTCATTTTAGTCCGTAGTAAAACGGACTACGCACTGCGCAGTCTTTTAGTGCGTAGTACGCGGACTACGCACTGCGCAGTCTTACTAGTCCGTAGTAAGCGGACTACGCACTGCGCAGTCTTTTAGTGCGTAGTACGCGGATTTTAAACACTGCGTAGTCTTTTAGTCCGTAGTACGCGGACTACGCACTGCGCAGTCTTTTTAGTCCGTAGTAAGCGGACTACGCACTGCGCAGTCTTTTAGTGCGTAGTACGCGGACTACGCACTGCGCAGTCTTTTAGTGCGTATATAGTACGCGGACTACGCACTGCGCAGTCTTTTAGTGCGTAGTACGCGGACTACGCACTGCGCAGTCTTTTAGTGCGTAGTACGCGGACTTGTGTACGAGTACGAGTCTAAGACTTGTGTAACGTTTCGGAAGAAGCCAAGCGGTTGGCTGGGGGGCGGAGCCCCCCAGAAGCTGAGCAACGTTTGTAAATTGTAATAAAATTTACATTGGAAATGTATACAAAGATTAATTTATTAAATGTCAAAACTAGGATTGGACAAATTCTAATTTCTGAAAAACTTCGCCGACTGAAACGATTTCTTTATTTTTCTAACTTTTTGGAATAATTTGTTTCACCAACTTGCTGGTTACGTAGGTATATACTAAGGTTCGAAGCTCTAACCGCTGCTGGGTATGGAGCCATAATATAGACAAAACATTAATTGAAACATAGACATGCAGAATAGCGGGGGGTCTGGGGGGCGGAGCCCTCCAGAAGCTGAGAAAGTTTTTTAAATTAACGGCAAAAACGCAACGAAAAGTTGCATTCCTTTAGCTTTCGTATTGAATATTTATTGTGTCATGTAGATAGCAACAATTTTTGTGGTTCTGACTGCTTTTATGATAAAAGATGAACAGTACCCTGCACCCAAATGGTGACAGTTGGCGATAATTGGAAGTTCGCGAAGCTGACGGAAATCGCCGAAGTTGACGAAAATCGCTATCAAGCTGCCAAAGTTCGCGAATTTCAGTTTTCGCCAACTGTCACCTTTTGAGTGCAGGGTACTGTTAGAAACCAAAATCTAAAAATTCTACCGGAAACCGCAAAGAACGATTGCCTGGTAACGGGACGATGTCTGCTAAGTTTTTGTAACATAGTGAGGCCACAGAAATGGATTATTCGGGATGGAGAGTTGAAATTGCCCTGAATTGGTTTTTCGAACATAACTTTCGCTACAGTGGTCACAGAGCCAAAGTTCTTATACCATTCGACGCAGAATCGCACGCGCTTTCCAACGACCTCTGCAGAAAAAGCTAGGCACCAACAAACATGGAAGCAGTACATCAACATGTGCTAACGAGACACGCGCCGAAGGCGCGCGCGGATGGCCGCGCGTGACGGCCTCATCGTCGCGGTAAAGTCACTCAAAAGAAAGAGGAGACTCTGCTGGTTCAGGAACTGCTTAAATTACTGAAATCAGACGACTGGTTAGTGAGATATGACCATTTAAAGATTTTTGCTTCATTTTGCCAAAATCCATACAGTACCCTGCACCCAAATGGTGACAGTTGGCGATAATTGGAAGTTCGCGAAGCTGACGGAAATCGCCGAAGTTGACGAAAATCGTATCAAGCTGCCAAAGTTCGCGAATTTCTGTTTTCGCCAACTGTCACCTTTTGAGTGCAGGGTACTGTATAGTGTTGTTTCAGCAGCTGAAACTGAAACTGAAACCTAGTTTCAGCTTGTACATGTTTCAGTTTCAGTTGCTGAAACTGAAACTGAAACCATACCAGATTTGGAGCTGAAACTGAAACTAAAACTTAGTCGAAGTGAGAACTGAAACTGAAATTAAAATAACTTTTGAGCTGAAACTGAAACTGAAGCTGAAACCATACCAGATTTGGAGCTGAAACTGAAACTAAAACTTAGTCGAAGTGAGAACTGAAACTGAAATTAAAATAACTTTTGAGCTGAAACTGAAACTGAAATTAGAACAGTTTTGGAGCTGAAACTGAAACTGAAATAGTTTCAGCTTCCACACTAAGACTGAAACTAGTTTCAGCTCTCGCTGGAGCTGAAACTAGTTTCAGGTCTCGCTGAAGCTGAAATAGTTTTCAGCTCCAGCGTATGCATGCTTAGCATAGACGAGTGTTTCAAAAACTGGGTCTCGTTCCCAGCATGTAAAATTCCAGCCATATAAACGTTTGACTAGTGCTTTTACTGCTAAAATTGTACAAAGTGTGCTTTTACTGCGAAAATTCTACAGAGTGACCAAGTAAGTAATGCTGCACTAAACCAGTGTATAATGTGAATAGTGCACTAAAATGTTAAAACACTACTGTTTGGCAAAGTTTATTTCATATGTTTCCGAATCTTCTTTTTTCAGAATATTAGCTATTCATTGAACAGCATTTTAAGATTTGCCCGACGTAATTAACATTTTTTTATAAAACCATTGCGAAAGGACAAGGAGCACAGCACCAACAACCAAAAGAGTTCCCAAATTTAGGGTTAATTGCATTGCGATGAATTCTTCCATTTTAGATTACTGCGACAAAATTTTTTAGTATAGAAAGCCGCAGTTATAGAAGTATCAATGGGAAAGCTCGGATGGGATAAGGAGAGCTGGAATGGGTTCCCAATGGGATTGAGCATTTGTGCTTCATGTTCTTGATATTATCTATGAGAAGAATTCACCACGACACCGACAATTCGCAGTGCCCTGCCTGTCACGAACAAAGATGCCTAATGAGATTATGTGAAAGTTCAGAATTAGGAACGAAAACTACTTAAATCGCAGTTTAAAAATAACATAGAGGATAACAAAAGCTGAAACTAATTTTAGGCAGAGCTGAAACTGAAAACTATAAAAGACTTGGAGCTGAAACTGAAAACTATAAAAGGCTTGGAGCTGAAACTGAAACTAAAGCTGAAACTCATTTTCGTCAGAGCTGAAACTGAAACTATAACAAAATCAGAGCTGAAACTGAAACTAAGCTAAACTAAGAGCTGAAACTGAAACTGAAACTGAAACTAGAACAAATTTTGAGCTGAAACTGAAACTGAAACCTGTCTGAAAGTGGAGCTGAAACTGAAACTGAAACTAAACAGGCCAGCGTAAACATCACTAGTACTGTATATACAAGAAACGATATTGAAACGATATTTAATCGTTATGTATTAGCCGTGTATATACAGGAAACGCCAAACGGTATTGTATATGTATATATACGCAGTAGGGAAATAAATTATACACAACTGGATAGCCACAAGTATATATTTGCAGAAAAGAATAGAATACCAATAACAATCATGTCGCAATGCAAAAAACCATCGTAAACCACTGGAAACCGGTGTGGGTGTGGGTTCGGGAGCCCCCAGTTAAGGGGGGGGGGCTACTTGGGTCAAAAATTGGACCTTCACCGATTTGGCTCAAATTGTGCTCATTGATACTCCCAAGGGCCGTACACAATCCATTGAAATTTAGGATGATTTCGTCCAGTAATAAGAAAATTACAGCCATTCAAAATTTCCAATTCCTATTGAAAATGGCCTAAAATCGGAACTTTAGATTTTTTGCTTTTGACAACGATAACTTATTCAAATCAAACCCGTTTGAAACGTTCTACAGCTCATTTTGTAGCTAAATGCGACATCTGAAACTTGTCGAAGAGCTTTTTTCAAAATTCGGTTTCTAACTTTTGCAGTAATTGTTTCCGTGAGACAGCCCCAAAAATAAGTCAAAATTGACATTTTCTGAAAATTTTCGAACTTTACAAATATGCACAATATCTACATCAATCGATAGCTTTTTCGATTCTAAAAAACTTTTCTTCTTGGCACACACGTCCATTTTGCAGCTATTTAAAGTTGTCAGAATCCGTATGTTCGTGAATTTTCGATTTGTTGTTGTTGTTGTTGTTGTTGTTATTGCCGGGCTACTCAGCCAAGAGGCTATATGAGGGCGCTAACCTTTGTCTCTCCCCATCAGTCATAGCTAGTATGACTCTCGCTTCGTCGCCTGAATGCTGTCCCACAATGGGAAGCTGAAGCAGACACCTTCTTGGCCTTTCGGCTCCGGTAGTAAGACATCCATTAACGGCTCATACGCAAGGTAGAGGAGCACAGCATCTTTCGACACTCCAAGCCCCAAGCGCAGATGGGGTGGGATCACAAACCCGGAAAGTTGTGTGATCCATTTTGAGTACATGACTCGTTTGCACCCAACACTCCCTCGCAGGAGGTAGGCGGACCACATTGCAGAAGTGCTGGTATATATATCCCAAGGGAGGGGGTACCTTCCACCGGGAACTCCGCGCCCTACTCTTGACGATAAGTGGATTAAGGGTTCTTTAGCGTGCACTACCCCCAGCAAGGCAGCACACGGGCCCACCAATTTAACGCCTCATCCGACCGGCGGAGCAGTGACCTACGTTTCTTGCTCAAGGAAACAATGTAACGTCATTATGGCTAAGGCGGGAATCGAACCTCGGACCTTTAACCATTCGGCTACACGGTCACTTTAATTTTCGATTTTCGATTTTCGATTTCTCTGTCGTTGTCAGAAGCGAAAAATCTAAAGTTCCGATTTTAGGCCATTTTCAATAGGATTTGGAAATTTTGAAAGGCTGTAACTTTTTTATTACTGGACGAAATCATCCCAATTTTCAATGGATTGTGTACGGCCCTAGGGAGTATCAATGAGCACAATTTGAGCCAAATCGGTGATTGTCGAATTTTTTACCCAAATAGCGCCCCCCTCAAGAGCTAGAGCTTTTGTAAAAAGGAAAGACTTGAAAACTATTTTTTATAAGCACTTTTTGTAAAATTTGCTTAATTTCGCTGTGTATTTTGTTGTGTAAATTAGTTTTTCACTGTGTAAATTTATTTTTTTGTATAAATACACCGTATTTTACACAATAAAAAACCCTGGTTGGGGGTCAGGTCAGGTGATGACTGTTGTGGTGACTCATGTTTTCACATTTGCACATTTGTCTAAAATACTGCATGTTCATTTTTTGCAGTTTTCGCACTTTTCTCCCCGCTCATTTTGAGGTGTCCAGAAACTGCTGAAGTTTAACGATTTTGGTCAAATTTTCGGAGGGGAATTCCAAAAGTTTGTGGGGGGGCCTGGGGAGCGGAACGACCAGAAGCCGAAGAGTTTTTGAAACCAGGGTTTTTTTTGAAAATCGGACCTGCGTAAATTTTGCGTATTTTTGTTTTCGAGTGCGTATTTTTAATTTCGACTGCGTAAAATTACAAAAATCGCTTCTCAACGTTACAAAAGCTAATAAACGCATTTATCGTCGAATTACTGCTGTTTTTAAGAGTTTTAAACAACGTTAAGAATCTTCGCTCGAGTTTAAATTGCGTGCTCTCTCTGTGGTGTAAGAGTATGAATGAATAGGTGACGAAAAAATATAGATACGCAGGGGGTCTGGGGGGCGCAGCCCCCCAGAAGTTGAAAAAAATTTTAAATTGCGGAGTAAATTTGCTCTTAAAACTTTGGCTTCTTTGCCTTGAACAGTTTAACATTTATATAACTATTTAACATTTAACCTTGATTGAACATATATATAAGATTTTAATTTACTAGGGGGGAAAATGCCCTCGACGGGCAA
>JASAND010028127.1:0-64248 GCA_030248195.1 Trissonchulus latispiculum | reverse complement strand
TAGCACATTTTTCAAAAGATCATACTTAAAATTGTTGATTTTCTGGGATGCTATCTTCAGCTCCAAAGAGCGGGATGCGCGCATTAAGAAGTTGCAGTAGTTGCACAATTTTGTACCAATCAGAAATTAGTATGTGTACATAACCCTATGACTCCATGCTCTGGGTTTTCTTTAGTGGGGGGGAATGGGGGGCCCCCTCATTTTTTGGGTTCCCCCCACTTTTTTGGGCTAACCCCCCACTCGCTATAAGGTGCCCAGAAAATGCCAAATTTTAAGGATTTTTGGTCAAATTTTTTTAAATTTTACCGGCCTTGCCGGAATTTTTTGGTTAAAAATCGTCTATTTTGGTACTAAAACTTGCTTTTTAGCTTATTTATAGCAGTGTACGTAGAAAACGCGCAATTTTTACCGTATTTTTAGCATTTTTAGCCAATTTAGACCCCCCCAATTTTGGTTCCCCCCCCGCTCACTTTTTTGGCCTAGAGAAATCCCAGATGTTTGTACTTGTCTGAAATTTTAACTGAAAAGAGCCATTGAGAAAATTTCAAAGTTCCAGCCAGCCGTTGACTCTACTTGTTAATGCATTTCTTATTTTGTTTGCTTTTTTTCAGACCACATCCATCCGTTTGGCCAATGGTTGTTCAGCCGCAGCAGTGGCCGTGGCACCCAGTCAGGGCGGTCCGGGGTCTGCGGCGGGTGGGGGGACGACCACTCTGTCAACCACCACGACTCTGGCGGGGAGCGTCTCTAGTCTATCGGTTACTGTGGTCAGCCTTAAGTCCACTTCTGGCCACGGGGGACCTGGGGGTGAAAGTGTCCTTGCGGCGACGGTGCCGCCGCCCTCTGTACAGCTCCAGGGGGGCAGCCCCCCGACCCCCAGCCTAGCCAACGGTACCCCCGCATCTCCTAGCACGGCAACAACAGCAGCTGGGACTGGGGCTGTCAGTCAAGGAACACCTGGACCCTTCCAATCGTCTTCCGTCGCACCTGCTGGGCGGCAGACCAATGGCCCCCTCCTGGAACCCCCCGCATCAGACTGTGAGGCGCCGGTCTTGACAGCTGGCGGGGGCGGGGGAAAGGGTAGAAAATTGTCGGCGGCAGGAGGGCTGGGCAAAAGGCGGACTTCACTGGCACTGTCGACCCTAGACGGTACCATAGTGGCTCCGCGAACCCCTGGAGGGACCAAAAAGACTAAGGTCAGTCCAGTGCTTTTGTCAAGATTTTAGTAGATTTATTTACATAATTCTATTGCGTATGTCTTTGTTTGTGTCGTGATGTGTAGTCAGTTTTCGGAGATGGTTGGAGTTGACTAGTGTTCAGGGTGATCGAGCACCCTCGAAATTTCTCGGATTCCCCGGATTTTCGATTTTTCCCCCGGTTGTCAAAATGTTTTGCCAAAAAATGTTATTATATTATCAATATTATATTATCAACTTTCGTGCTACGCAGGAGATTTTAATTTTAAAATGTTTATTTTTAGTCAAAAAGCAGTCATCCCTTTGAGAAAGTTTTGACTTTTGTCATGCAAAATGTTCCAAAAAAAGCTTTTTGACAATAATTTTCTAAAATATTTCCTTGCATTTTCTACTCCACCTTGGCCGCCCTACCAGAAAAAAGTGCCTAAGGTACTCTGCTGTTACCGTTCCTAAGTCATTGATTTTTTGTCTCTCTCCTACCCCATCTGTGTAATGTTTTGGATCCTATAATCTACATATTTTTTCATCAGTAATACTTATTCCTTTCATACCATGCATTCTGATACTTTGATACATCATGCTTTATGTTAATATTATTGTTTGCCTGCAAAAGGACCTGCTGCTCCTGTTTCAGACTAAAAAGTCCAAACAGTCAGACTTGCAACTACAGCCGTCGACGTCTCAGTCAATGAATGATGGATCCAGCCTCGTCAGCAATCTCACTGGATCACCGGCCCTTGCTGCGGCCGCCCCAGAACAATCCCACCTGTCCTCCTGCTCCACTGGTGCCCCCCAGATATCTGGGATTGCTGCCCCCCAAGTATCCATGGTGGTCCATTCCAGTGTCACCCCTCCTTCTTCATCTACTGCTATTGCTGGAAGTGGGTCTATTGGTGGTACTGTTGTGGTGAACCCTAGCGGTGCTCCCCAGACTTCGGCTCCGGCTCCAGCGGCTCCAGGCGCAGTTCAGGCGGCTCAGGTGCTGCGCGGTGGCGCGGTGGTGCAGATTCAGCCGCCCCGGCCGGACCAGATCCTGTGTCGCTGTGAATGGGCTGACTGTGGACAGTAAGTCTGTCCTTCTTTCCTCCTTTCTTTTGTTTTGTTTAGTATAACAGGGCACTAACTGAACTGTTACTTATAGAATGTAGATATACGTATGCGAATCGGTTTTGCTGTGACTATGCTGGCATTTTTTTAGTGGAGGGGGTGGGGCCCCCACTTTTTTGTGGGTCGCCCAAAAGTGTCGGAAGGTTACGTTTTTGAGGACAAATTTTCAAAAAATGTTCTCAATTTTTAGCTAATTTATTGATATAAGTTCATTTTAGCTTAAAAACAGCGATTTCTGCGTTTTACCTTAAGATGATAATTTTTCGCTAAACATTTATCTATGTTTTTAGCTCGGGCACCCCCCTTTTTTTCGAAAGCCCCCCCCCCCAACTTTCAAAACCCTAAGAATGCCAGCTATGTGCAGTAGTTTTACTTACATAGGTTTTGACTAGTTTTTGGTCAGTTGTTTTGTGATAACTTGTACGTTTTCTTGGTGTATACTTACACTACAGCCTGTCCTACACAAGTGCTGTTCTTGCTTACCTCAGTCATTTACGTATGTATACGTACGTATTTACACTTTTTGTACGTTGTTCGGCTTAGGTAAGCGAAGCGAGCATATTATTATATTATACCTTTTACTATACGGTTTATTTGTCCTGACTTTGCTGTTGCAGAGAATTCTGGAAACCTAGTCAAGTCTACTTTCATGTGGTGAAGGTCCACCTGTCCACAGAAGGCGTAACGCCCTGTCGTTGGACCCATTGTGACAGCACCCCGCGGCTGCGCTGGTCCATGATCACCCACGTCCATGTAAGTTCCACCAGTTCCCTGCTTTGTGTGGCTTGGAAGGAAGGAAGGGGGAACTTTAGGGCAAGGGGTGCGGGGAGAGGCATTTTTAGGGGAAGGGGTGGGGGATGAGTGAGCTGTCCACCAGACATGTGCAGGAGCGGAAGTTTTGGGGGGGTGAACCGGTTTTTTGATGGGATTCTTGGGGGGGGGTGATGGACCCATCTGGAGGCATGAGCTCCAGGCCTGGGGGAGGGTGAACCCCCCCCAGCACATGTATGCACTCCACTTTTGGACATGCCCCATCCACTTCTGTGGTGGTCGCCCAAAAGTGTCGAGACATTAAGTTTTCGAGGTCAAAATTTCAGAACATATCTCAAATTTTTAGCTAATGTATTCATTATAAGCTAATTTTAAGCTTAGAAATAGCGATTTTTTGCATTTTACGTTAAGATGTTAGTTTTTCGCTAAACATTTAGGCACAGTTAATCCTTGGTTTTGGGGTTACCCCCCACTTTTTGGAGACCCCCACTTACCCCCCCTCCCCCCCCCAGTAGGGGGCAGCCCCCCCCTTCCAAAACCTTAAAAATACTGAATACTTTCATTTAGACTGATGTTATTTGGAATGTTTCAAAAGGAAAGAATTTCCGTTTATGAGTAACACTAAAAATGATGATAATCAATCAAGGCAAAGTTTTTGTCCGAGACAAGAGAGAGCCAATGGGGGGGGGGCTATGATAGGTACTCTAGAATAACAACTGTACTGGTTGCTGTGCAATCACACTGTATTATACATATTTATGATGCTCTACCAACCCAACCCAATTTTATTATTTGTTTTTTGCAGGATGTGCATTGCAACGATCGTACCCTCCGTCTGGCGGCCATTCGACGCTACGAGCTGTCCCAGTGCGGTCTGTCCAACATCGCCGTCCCCCGCTCCCCCCCGCCCCACCCCGGCTACGCTCCGGATGCCGCCCTCTCTGCCATACGACGACACGCCTCCACGCATATACAGCGGGATCTCACGGTAAGAAAGAAGATACAAGCAGTGCGTGCGGGAATTTTGTGCCTGCTTCGAGCTTTAGAACACAAACATAGCGCACAAAATTCTTTGAAGTGATGGGTCTGATTTGCGGGGGGGGGGGTGGGCCGTTAGCGAGCAGAGCATAGTTTTTGCTCTGATAACCTAGTGGCACACTCTTATATTTTATGTACTCTTGGTATAACTTGACTTGTAGTAGAGATTCTAGTAGAGTATTCTATTATGGGCGAAACGTCGCAACCCAAAATTTAACAGCTTCCGTGGCAAGACAAGCCCAATCATCTAAACCTATAAGTGAAGTATATATCAGTTTAACCGAGAACATTTTATTAGATTAGAAATATTTATTTATCCTTTATCCTCTTTTCTGTCTAGGATGAAAATGAGGGTCCTGTGACGAAAAGCCTAAGACTGACGACTTGCCTGATACTACGAAACATTGCTCGATACAGTAATGATGGTAAACGGTACGTAGACAGACGCATCATCAGGTACATACGTCATACTCTAAACAGGTTCAGGATAAAAATGGACAAAAAATTGCTGAATTTTTATAGTATATAAAATTTTGACATTTTGGGATTTAGAATGATTTTTTAAAGAGTTTGAGTGGTGGTGGTTTTTTGATAGTCATACAAGACGTGGCATTGTGTGAGTGTTATTGTCATCCAACTTGTGGTCTTTTTTTGACTAATTTGGATTAATTTTTCGATTTTTTTGTTAGTTTTTCTTTCCTTTTGTTTCAGACAGCTACGTAAATGGGAAACAGAGCTGGCCTATCTGGCCCTGTCTCGCATTGAAAGCTCTACGGCCCTCTCACAGTTGCTCTATGAACTCTCCTCTAGAACACTGACAAAGTCCTCTGGTTGTTTTTGAATTGAAGATTGGGTGGGGGGTAGTTGCAATATCCGTATTTTTTGTTACTCAGGTTTGACAGTGGGGGGGGGGGGGGCAAGGGAAAGCTTGGAGTTTCTTGTTTGCTGCTGTGAGGTTATAGTATTTGAAATTGGTACGAAATTGCACGATTGCTTTTTTGTTGCAAAAGCTGTGATTTAAATTAGTTAGTTATCCAATGGTTTTTTAGTTACAAATTTAGCATAGCAATACATGGGGTTTTAATCATAATGGTTCCAGTTCACTTACATACCATTTCTGGGAATTTTGTTGCTGCTGGTGCACGCACATGTCGTGTAGACATTCACTGTAATATCCCTTTGACAGTTAATTTGTGTTTTTCTGTATTAATTTTCTCGTTTCAGTAAATGAAAATTTCTATAATTTCCAATTGTTTCCGCCCCCCTCCTTCAACTCACCAAATTCTCTAGAATGCTAATCTTTGGAGCGAGTTATGTAGCCTGTTTTTTGCATCAGACTATGGACGTACTTAACTTCTGTTTTTAGCTCTGTGTTCTTTTGTTTTTGGTTCCATTTCTGTAAATACGTACGTATTTGTACATAGACCACACACATTGTTATACATTTTCTGTACTATTTGATGTTGGTTGATCTGTTTTCCTGTCTGATAGTAATTCCTTCCGTGTTTTGGCTTTTTCTGTTGTTGTCGAATGCAGTTTTGTGAATTGGTCTTCTCTGATTTGGGATGGGAAACCTTATTCATATTATTTTAATTTTTTATTATGTACATAATGTTTCAAGTTATTTTGTTTTTATTATATTATTATGTGTATATTTGGTGGTAGCGTTGGCGTTGACAATTTTTGAGGTTAAGCTATTGTTGGACTCTATACACGTAGTGGGGTTAACGGTTTTTGACTTTTTGAATGTCGATTTTGTGAAACCTGGGCCATTTTTATTCCGCTAGAGCGGAATACCTAATACAGGAATGTCCTATCCTTTGCGTGTAATTGCTCAATGGGTCTTGAAAATTGCCTATCTTTAGCATGGGCCTAGCTATGCTTAGTTTTTTGCTTTCACATTATGCAAATTAGGTCAGATGCTCAGATGCAAAATGCAAGCTCAGTTACATAAACGATTGTTACAGCCGATTGTTGCAGCCAAAGGCACAGTTACTGCACAGGCCGAATATGTCGAGTCCGGTTTGGCTTTGGCTATTCCATCCATGAAGAAATCACTCTCCCGGCTCGGCCAGCCAATTTTAGGACCACTACGAACAGTAAACTTTAAAGGCAAATACATCAGCATTCTCCAATTTGAAAAAGGTTTGGCTAAACCGACAAAGAAGATCAAAGCCATTTGTGTTTATAAAAGCTACTGATCTGCAAATTCGTGTATGCAGCGCCTTCCATGAAGGTTGACATCATAGCAGAAATATATATATGAGATGAGCAATTAATAATAGAACTCACCAAGAGCTTGATACGCATACTGTTGGTGGGTGCTGTTGAAAATTTTGAAAAACTTATTAAGTTCTTAAGTTCCTTCCTACTGCTTAATTTCTCAGTCCTTGAGGCCGTAGTTTTCACAGGCCCTATTTTTTAAAGATTAAACGGATTAGATTAAAAGCGGATTAAAATTTAACCCTGTTTCTTTAATGCAACTAGGACTAAAATGTTCAAATTTAATCCTGTTTCTTTATTCTCACGTCGAATTAAAAATGGAAGAGTTAATTTCGTTAGTTAAGTTAGTTCTCTGTTCCTTAAAAGAGTAATTATTGTATTACTGTATTTTCAACTAGTTTTTATTCCTGGTGTAGCTACGCGGATTAAATTTGTTAAAATTAACTGATTTAGCAGAAAATTAAAAATAGTCGGATTAAACGAGTCAAATATAATCAATGTAATCCGTTTAATCCTGCATTAAAGAAACAGCCGTTCACAGTTTAATCCGGCAGAGTTTTAATCCGGTAGAGTTTTAATTCATTAAATCCGACTATTTTAATCTTTTAAGAAACAGGCTTTTAGATAACTATAACTTGGAGGCATTTTCAAGTCCTTCTTTCTTTTTCTAAATCATGATGCTTTTGGCTACAATTACTTCACAAAATTCAAAACAATTGAAACAATTAGAAGATGAACGTCAAAGCATCATTTGTGAAAAACATTCAGCGGGTGTTAGCTGGAAAATACTCCAACTCGGATTGGTGCAAAATGAGTTTTCAGGTTAGGAACGCAGGCACATCAACACATATGTCGACACACTTAACCGAGGACTTGGCGCTACAGTGTCATATCAACAGAGAACAAAAACAGAGTGTTAATTAACATACACTTTAAATACCATCTATTAGGACCTTTGCAAAAGAAATTTTGTGATAGTCACTGGCACTCAGAAGATTCAAACAATATTGAATCAAAAATTGGATGCAGACAGTTGTCGGTCGAGGAATCATGCCCGTTTTGGGCACTACTTGTTATGAACTGATATTATATTATGATTAAATTTCTCCCTGTGTAACCTGTTTCTGTAGATATGAGTCACATGCTATAAGGGTATTAATTTTCCGTTCTGCAAAGCATAATATTGAAAACGATTGTGTTATCGTGCCACCTTTAATAAGCGTTGCAATTCTAATGTATCGTTTTCTCTTAGACTTTATAATCTATACCCGACAATAGTGGAGGTTCACTTCACAAAAATGTCCATGTTTTGTTGTTTTTTCGCAGAATCATATTCCTGTTGGATAATTCTGGAAATTTAAAAAAATTAGGACTGGTTAAAGTATCCGTATAATAATGAAATTAGCCCTTCCCACCCTAGAGCGCATTGAGAAGTTTGGGTTTTTGACTTTCTTGCTTTACTGACTGTTTCTTTACTGGCTTTGTTCTTTTGTGATCTGCGTTGTTTACCATATTGGTTCCTTTTTTCCGTTTTGCCGCAATCGGAAGAATTTCTCTGGTTTGGTCTTGAGACGGCAATTTAAATGGGGGCAACTGGTAGGGAAATTTTTGTTATTTTATCAATTTCAGTGTGTTGTTTTTGTTGGTTTTCTGTTGGTCTCTACAATTTTGTTGATAGTATATGTATTGTATTAATTCCATAATCTGTTTTCAGTCTTGTATACATTTTCTTGTTTCTGATAATTTGCAACCCTTTTGAGATTAAATGTTAGATAAACTAGGTGGCTTTTGAGATTGATAAGGTCGATAGATAGGCAGTAGAAATTAATCAGGTAGACAAGGAATCTAGTTTAAGGGGGGGGGCTACTAAAATCGACTTGCCCCGACTTGTCCGATTGGCCTACTTTTTGGCGAGGATATAGAGCATGGGTGTGGTCAAAAAAATATCGGGTACTGAGATCTTATCTGCCCACCATCCGTGTGCAGCCGTCGCGTTTATGTGCCCGACCCCCCTTTTTCGCAACTACCAATATAATTAAAAATTTCTACTGAATGCTAGGCCCAAGCTTCAAAGCTGTTATTCGCCAATATGATTTGGCACATATGTTCTTACCTGCAGAAAAATACTAGATGTCTGTATCTTATCTGCATCTAAGGCAATTACTCTTCAAAGTTAAAGTTTCAGCAAAAATTTAAAAATGTTTGGCTAACGAAAGGAAAATTTTATTACTGGTGCGAGCTATAAGGCTGTAATCTAGCATAAAAGGAGGCCCTATAGGAGTACTCATTTGTGCCAAATGGCAAGAAATTCTGCCGCGTGAAAAAATTTTTGTCAACTTTAATCTTCAAAAAATGCCGAAACCGCCATTTTCAGTCTGTCGGATCCTGTGCAGAGGCTTGCAGCGATCCTCTGCAGCCATAGAAGTCGCAAACCTTCACTAATCGAGCTGAAATCTTTTGTGGGGGTGTTTTCGACCTCGCTGAGTTCAAATATCTCAAAAAATTTTAATTTCAAAAATTTTGATTTTTTCGATTTCTGCGGTACCGTTCCCCAAAAAATGCGTTTTTGGAAATTTTTGAAGATTAAAGTTAACATAAAAAATTTTTCACGCGCCAGAATTTCTTGCCGTTTGGCACAAATGAGTACTCCTATAGGGCCTCCTTCTATGCCAAATTACAGCTGTATAGCTCGCACCAGTAATAAAAGTTTCCTTTCGTTAGCCAAAAATTTTTAAATTTTTGCCGAAACTTCAACTTTGAAGAGTAATTCCCTTAGATGCAGATAAGATACAGACATCTAGTATTTTTCTGCAGGTAGGGACATATGTGCCACATCATATTGGCGAATAACAGCTTTGAAGCTTGGGCCTAGCAGTCAGAAGAAATTCTTAATTAATTATATTGGTAGTTGCGAAAAATGGGGGGTCGGGCACACAAACGCGACGGCTGCACATGGCTGGAAGGCAGCTAAGATCTCAGTACCCGATATTTTTTTGACCACACCCATGCTCTATATCCTCGTCAAGAAGTAGGCCAATCGGACAAAGTCGGGGCAAACGTTTAGTAGCCCCCCCCTTAAGGCTGTAGAAACTTACTACACTCTAAGAAATACTTTAGTAGTTTCTACTGGAACAACTCCAGTAGCTCAGAAATACTAAAGACTTTAGTAGATTTGACTGGATGGTGGAGTAATAAGTACTGGAGGTAGTCCAGTAATAAGTACTGGAAATGTCTTAGTAAGAAATTACTGGTTTTTCCAGTAGTTTCTACTAAATATATTAGTAACATTTACTGAATTTGGGTTATTCAACTTACTGGATTTTCCAGTAATTTGTACTGGATCCAGTATTAAATTGCACCAAACTCCTACAATGTGTCGTAACACAAAAATACTGGATTTTCCAGTACTTTTTACTACTTTTCCCATGTACTATCTACTGGACTCATGAAATACCCCGAGCACCACAAATACTGGATTTTCCAGTCATTTCTACTGGTTTCTCCAGTAATATCTACTGGACTCCTGAACAGGGTTCATGCGACCGGGAAAAACCGGGAATATCAGGGAAAATCGTGAAACACCGGGAAAAACCGGGAAAATGAGAAAGTCAGAGAAATTTTTTGTATTTTTGGTGCAAATTAATGAATTTCAGCTAAAATTTTAAAAATAATTTCAAGTTTTCCCCATAAAACTTGCATTTCTTTTAATTCCAACTACTTTCTTCACGATAAGGCCGCTTTCCAAATTCTGTGATCACTTCTCAAGTTCCTTCTTAATTTTTGTCACTTTTGGTTTTCAGGTTTCTAATTGGATCATTGGTACAGAATTGTCTCAGAAATTGAAACGTATCATCTCATACTTTGAGGCAACCTGCCTGCTTCTGCCAAAATAATTTTTACTAATTTTAAAAATTTGAAACTGAATGTAAGCGAACTAAGTTTTGAGGCCTAGCTTGTCCTTACGCAAAATTCCTAAATTTGACGGTCAAATAAATGAATACAACGTGTTATGATTATTTAACATTATGTCGTTTTGACGACATTGAAAAAAGATCAGAGACAAATACGCTAAAGAAAGAACGCTAACGTTAAAGCTGGAAACGAAATAAGAACAATTACGTAGATGCGCCGAAGGCGCAAAAATTTTTCAAGAATGTCTTTTGTAGTTCAAAACTTTACAACAAATTAATAAATAGTTGATCCAGAAACCGTCCATTTTCGTGTATTCCAAGAAAATTGTGCGGCCACGTGCGAGGCGTAAGTTTCGTAGAGCTGAACAGATTATATACATCTACAATTTTCATTTTTTAATCAACGTATGTATATATATACGGTTCCTGCACTTGATGTGTTGTATAAAATGCTTTGATGCCCCAAACAATTTTGCAAAGGCACTTGTTGAATTATATAGTGGAAAACAAAACATAGCTGATACAATACAACGCATTAGCATCAACATCAATTAACAACAAACAACCATAAAGTTTTGGAGTAAATTCAAATAAGCAAATGTACACACAAGGCGGGGGTCTGGGGGCGGCAGCCCCCAACAAAAATTAGGAGAATTTTAAAATTTTTGATTGCAAATCGCATTTTTTAAGCATACTTTGGCTCTAAAATTTTTGCGTACTGTGGCGCAGCGGCCCAAAATTTTTTGCGTATTTCAGAAAAAATTGCGTAATTTCGCAGTTTGTGGCGCAAAAAACCCAGAATTTGACCCACAATTATTTTTTTGAAACAACGAATAACGTTGCATAATATTGTTGCATATAGTTATTACGTGCGTTTGCATATTCATGCTTATTGAAATTGTGAAGGTTGGATTATAGCAAGCTGGTGGGAACAGCACGGATGGTTTTTTCGGTAAAAAGTTATTGCGGAAATAGATTTTCCGTTTCCGTTTTTGCTCCAGTTTTTTGCAGTAAAATTTTGTGATTGCTAAAAATTATCTTGACTCTTCATCTTCAAAATAAAAAAGCTTTAAAGAATTATATACTTTATTGAAAAAATTTCTTAATTGTGGCTATGGCTCTCCCCCCCAAGACCCCGTATTGTAAAATTTAACCAAAATTATGAATATTTTACGTTAACGGATGTTCGGTTATCCGCCTATGCAAAACCTAAGTTCAAAAATATTTTTATTTCTCAGTTAAAATTTCAATTTTCGCTGCGTCGTATATATAGTTTCAGTCATCATGCCAAGGTACAGTGTTGGTTTCAAAAAATATTTCACAGAAGCTGAGAACTTTTTGTAAAAATATTGTTTAAAAATTTCAATATTTGTCAAAATTGCATAGTTTGGTGTTCGTAACTTTGTCTAAAATGTTAACTTATGTCCGGATATTTTTTCTCAAATCAGCTATTCTCCGGATATCCGGTGCCCATATTATATTGCACCTTGAAATTAAAGCAAAACTGAATTTCTGAAAAAACTATTTTGGACGTTTGCTAATAAAAATTACATTCAGAAAAATGAATGAAGAGTACAATTTTGAAAAATTTAGAATTTAGTCCATTTTAACGAATTTTTTAAATTTTTTAGATTATCTTGGAAAGTTGGAAACCTATAATTATCTTTCAAAATTTTCCAACTTCTGCCTATCGAATAAACGGCATTTTTACTAAAACTACGAAGACAAATTAACAAAACGTAATACTCCGTTTTTTGCTGTTGACTTTGGGTGTCCATCCCTGGCGAGTAGAAAGATTTGAATTGCACATTATAGAAATTATTCACAAAATACCCCAATTTCAAAAAAGCAATTAAATTTGGTATTATTTTTCTAATTTTTCTGGTTCGCAACTGTATCAATTTTTCGTATCTAATGTTAAATATCAGCAACCCAGAAAGGTTGAAATCAGTGTAATAATCTAGTCTCCTTGTCCGGGGGTGTGGCTCAGTGGTAGAGTTCTCGACTACAGATCCAAAGCTCGGCGGTTCGATCCCTGCCCTGGACACTTTTCTTCACATCTTTCAGATCCTGATTTCAACCTTTCACATTTGGCGACCGTGCCGTGTCCTTACCGCTCTGAGGAGATGAAGTCGTTTGTGATGCCTGGGAATGGTGGAATTGCAGGTCAAGATAGATGGTTTGGTATATTGTGGTCCTCGTGGTGCTAAGGGTTATTGTATATGGTTGTATGGTTCTTTGATTTGTAAAGGCTCCCGGCTTTGAAGAAGAAAGAAGTATATATGGCCTCGGGTTAGGAGGCAGCCGGGGAGCCGCCCTTACACCACATGGTACTTGGATTTGAGGACCGACCTGCAATTCCTGGAAATTCGAGGCCGAATTTCAATTAGCAAGGGGAGTATGTTAAATATCAGCAACCCAGAAAGGTTGAAATCAGTGTAATAATCTAGTCTCCTTGTCCGGGGGTGTGGCTCAGTGGTAGAGTTCTCGACTACAGATCCAAAGCTCGGCGGTTCGATCCCCGCCCTGGACACTTTTCTTCACATCTTTCAGATCCTGATTTCAACCTTTCACACTAATTTAGTATGGGTATTTTGGGTCGCAGAACACGAATCTAAAGTCCGTTTTTGGCATCAGTTTGTTACTATTAATTGATTAAGATATAATTAAGATTAATTAATTAAGAGATGTATATATTGCGTTCGATAGCTAGAATGCTCGAAATGGACCCAAAAATGGTACAATCGCTTCTATAATTACGTATAATTTTGTAAATATGCTGCAATTTACTGTAAGAAAAACCGGGAAAATGGGTATGAAAAACCTGGAAAAACCGGGAAAAACCGGGAAAATGAAATCCAGAAGTCCGCATGAACCCTGCCTGAAATACACCGAGCACCAAAAATACTGGATTTTCCACAAATTTCTACTGGTTTCTCCAGTAATATCTACTGGACTCCTGAAATACACCGAGCACCAAAAATACTGGATTTTCCACTAATTTCTACTGGTTTCTCCAGAAATATTTACTGGATTCCAAAAATATCCCGTGCACCAAAAATACAGGATTATCTAGTAATTTTTTTCTGGTTTTAGCAGTAATATCTCCTGGACTCCTAAAATACTCCGGTCACCAAAAATATATACTGGAGTCTTAAAATATACCGAAACGCAAAAGTAGTGGTTTTCCCATAACTGATTGATAATGATAATATCTACTGGACTCGTAAAACACTCTGAACACGAAATGAAATATTTGGCCGTTCCAATGGTGCTTAGAGCAGACTAAATTCTACTTATGTACTTATGCAATCTGACAGCAAGAAATGCTGGATTCCATTAATCATTTTTATTTCCAAAAGAAGTTGGCAATATTTCTAAGAATTTGTATGGTGGTGATTCCTTTTGGAGTCATCAACTTTGAACCATTATTACTCATTTATTACTTGGAGTTAAGAATTCATTTCTATCAAAACATAGCCTAATATTTTTTCTTTTAGGAAAACAATGAAACTAATTTTGGCTTTTGCAGAGTTTGAGACGGTTTGCGTCGCTTAACAAGTAATGCAATATTTGATTTCTGCAAAAATGACAGCTTTCGGAGGGCAAAATAAGAAGACTGTCTCTATCTCACAATAGCGCAAAGCGAAAACATCGCTTCAAAACTCAAAAATATAAAGCACAACGAGGTCTTTCAAATGAATATATATAGCTACAGTATATGCAACTGCTGTCCAATTTCTAAAACTGATAAAAACTGTCCTGAAAGCAAATGTCAAATTTTTGAAGCGGAATGTGCGGAGAGTGTTAGAATGCTCAAGGAACTTGTTTTGAAAGTTCCATCAAGTTGTTTCATCTGGAATTGAGCCGCCAACCAATGACATATATGTACCAAAAAGGAATCACCACCTTAAGTTCTTAATATATATGCCCTAACACGCGTTTATTACGTTACTATAAGTTTTCTAACAATTTAAAAGTAAGCTGCATTATTTTATGCTGAGAATAACATGAAGTCAGTCGTAAAGATGTCTGCATTTACTGCAAGTGTTTAAATTAGAATGCTGATTCATAGTGTATGGCAAGGTAGATACACCAGTAACTGGAAGTATCGGCTTTGCTGCTACAAAAATTTGAATCGTTTTTGTTCAATCCTATTAAAATCGAAAGCCAGTGAATTTTAAACGGATCCTGTGTAGTTTTAACCAATGAAATTAAGGTTTTTGGTCGTCGACAGAAATTAAAGTTAGTTTTGCATAATTTGTGTGATACCTTAAGGTTTGGTTGGTTGATGTTCTGCTCTTAAAAGACAAAACTAAAGAACTTCGACGGGTTGCTGATTGAAAGAGTAAAAGGAACAGAAATTGGAGCTACCGTTAGACGACTGACTGTCTAAGTTTGCTTATATTCCATGTCATCAAGAGAGATCAGTAATGATGAACATAATTCTCAACTGCAATTTATCTGTATATATAGCGGTTTCAATGCTTTTTCCGGAAAACAAACGTTAACACAGCACAACACAAACAACACTACGTGAATTTACAACGAAGTACGTACCAATGTTACCTAATAACTAATAAAAAAGCACTGCATACTCATGAGCATTAACCATATTTTTGGTGACCGGAGTATTTTAGGAATCCAGGAGATATGTATTACTGGCAAAACCAGAAGAAATTACTGGAAAATCCTGTATTTTTGGTGCTCGGGGCATTTCTGGAGTCCAGTAGATATTACTGGAGAAACCAGTAGAAAATACTGGAAAATCCAGTAGTTTTCGTGCTCGGGGTTTTTCAGGAGTCCAGTAGATATTACTGGAGAAGCCAGTAAAAATTACTGGAAAATCCAGTATTTTTGATGCTCGGAGTATTTCAGGAGTCCAGTAGATATTACTGGAGAAACCAGTAAAAATTACTGGAAAATCCAGTATTTTTCGTGCTCGGGGTTTTTCAGGAGTCCAGTAGATATTACTGGAGAAACCAGTAAAAATTACTGGAAAATCCAGTATTTTTCGTGCTCGGGGTTTTTAAGGAGACCAGTAGATATTACTGGAGAAACTAGTAAAAATTACTGGAAAATCCAGTAGTTTCATCCCCCAAATATTTTTGGGGGTCCAGTATATAATACTGGATTATCTTGTTAAAGCTACTGGACAATCCAGTACAAAAGTACTCGATACGCTGATGCTGCAATGAGAGTATATAAGGGGATAAACGAACAAGTTTTCAGCGATCAGATTTTGGGGAAGTCATTTGTCCTGGTCTCTGCTTCTGTAACACCAGAAGTTAACGGGCTCATTTTTGTAGCCGTTGTGCACCTGCGTGGGTGCTGACGGCGGGGAAGGCAACGCGGGGGATTTTCCAACGTTGGGAAAATCGCCCATTATGAATGGAGTGAAGGTTGAAACGCATACAATTTAGTTCAGAGAAAATTTTTGGGGGGTCCAGTATATAATACTAAATATCTAGTAGAAACTACTGGAAATTCCAGTAGTTAGTATGTCAAAGCAGTAAAGTGTTCTACATAGATTATCTAGTAAAGTTTACTAGCTATTTCCAGTAGTTTTTAAAATACTGGACTACTTTAGTAGGAAAATACTAATCGCTCCGCTATGTCTTTATCGCACTGGAGCACTTTAGTAGGAAATTACTAAGATTCCAGTACTTTCTACTGGAACATTTCTAAGAGTGTAACACCGAGCTACACCTTTTTATCTAAGTGGAATCCAATTCTTGGTATGGAACTTACGGAACAGTGATAACATTCAAATTTTGAAAATTTTCGTTAAACGAAAACTCATGTCCTCTTATAGAATAAACAGTTCATCCAGAGAAAATGGATACGACATAAATGTGCGTATGCCAGGGTTGGGCTGTGTCAAACTTGTCCAGCTAATTTTATTTCTGTTAAGAAAAGTTGTGTCCAGAAAGAAAATTTCGCGCACTGCGCTAATATAATGTATTATATAATTATATAATATATATTATATAAGTGGTATTTAACGCGCTATTTTAGTGTAGGAATAAAACTTGTTATTATGCGAATAAATTATATATATATATATATATATATATATATATATATATATATATATATATATATATATATATATATATATATATATATATATATATATATATATATATATATATATATATATATATTAGGGATCGATATTGCAGATCCGGATCCGGCAGAAAACCCATCCGGATCCGGATCTTTTTTGCAGTTAACGAACCAAAGGAAATTTATTTACTGAAACTTAAGCATAAATGCCTGGAGTGTTCTAAATTAATTTCTAGAAGCGATTTTTCGTACTAAGAGTGTGGCTTTTACTGGGGGCTACCGCCCCCAGACCCCCGTATATATCTTAATATTCAACTGAACCAGAATAAGTAGACTCTGATATTTTATGCATGTCATGGTAAATGAATTTTTATACATTTGCATAATAATTTTTTTTACAAATTAGTGTATAATAAATAGGTTTCCATGAGTAGTTATTGTAAGACATCTACGTATAGACAAAATTGAACAAAGTTTGCAATTATCAGACTCCTGGACGTGCTGGGTTTTCCCAATTTTAACTTCTGCTTTTCTGAATTTTTAAGCGATGCTTTTAATAAAATGTTTTCTCGGTAGCAGCAACATTTTAGGTCTACTTACAGCGTTTAACCATACGTATATATATTGCAAAATTATTAGACATGTAAGCTTAACTGACTTGGAAATTCAAAAAATTTAACTTCAGTGAAATTTGTAAGATGGTTCCAAGGAAATAGATCGGCAAATTTAAAGCTTTTTACGAGAATGTATACACGCCGTTTCAAAAATATACTGAATACATAAACAGATAAATACAAGCATACGTAAGCCGGGCTGACTACTTTCATCCTAACGATGTCGCCTCTAATATTTAATGAATACGAAAATTATTTTCGTACCGGTTGCGGTGAGTACTTGCTTGGCTTCAGCCGCTGCTACAAAGATTTTACATAACTGCCGGGATGCTACAACATAATCGACTGAACTGGATCAAAACATTTTTAAATTGAAAATGCTGGTTGCTAGAGAACTCGAATTATTAATGTATAAGTAAATATATAACTATTTTCAGCAGTAACAGTATTGGTTTTATTTTCCCAAGCTCCATGTAAGAAGTGTTAATCTATTAATTTGCTGATTTTGTTTGAAAACATTTGCTTGTATATATACATACATTGTTCCATGTCTGCGGCTGCGGCCCACACATTTCTAGAATTCGTAGCTAAAATTGTTTCTTTCGGGCTAAATGTTTAACACGTTTGCAGTATCAAACAAAGCGAAATTGTTGAAAATTATTGAATAAATTCACTACCTGCAGTAAAACAATACCAAATCCATAAAAAACCCCATAAGCACTAACAAAATCAAAGATCAAAATTTTAAACATTTGCATGTATTTTGATGACTAGATCCGGATCCGGATCCGGATCCGGATCCGGCCGGATCCAAACTGGATCCGGATCCGGGTCCGGATCCGGCAAAATTTTGGATCCGGTCGATCCCTAATATATATATATATATATATATATATATATATATATATATATATATATATATATATATATATATATATATATATATATATATATATATATATATATATATATATATATATATATATATATATATATATATCCTAAAGTCATTCCAATTTATAAAAAAGAAAAGGCGAAAACTCCGATCCAGTTAACTATAGACCAGTTAGTCTCACTGCTGTTTGTTGTAAAGTTATGGAAAGTATTATTCGTGATGAAATCGTAAATTTTTTACATGCAAACCGCTTATTATCAAGCCAGCAACATGGTTTTTTGAAGAAGCGGTCAACTGTTAGCAATGTCTTAGGCTCGTTAATTGATTGGTTCAATATTATGAACTCTGGTAGGACAGTACACTGTTGTTATCTTGATTTTGCTAAAGCTTTTGACACTGTTTCTCATATTAAGTTAATATATAAATTGGAAAAATATGGCTTTAAAGGAAGACTAGTAAAGTGGATTAGCTCTTTCTTACAGGGTCGCACACAATTTGTGGATGTTGACGGGTCAAAATCAAATTTATGTGACGTTAAAAGTGGGGTTCCACAAGGGACTATTTTAGGACCAATTCTGTTTTTAATATATATAAATGATATTGTAGACTGTGTGCAACATTCAGAAATTATGATTTATGCTGATGATGTAAAACTGTACTCTGGAGTGGATAAAAAATCTGCGGTAAATTTGTTTCTTCAGGAAGATCTTGTCAGGTTGTATGAGTGGTCTCAAAAATGGCAATTATCCCTTGCCATTCAAAAGTGTTCAGTATGTGTATTTGGAGGCTACGTACAACCTGCCAGATATACTATTAATGCCGAAGAATTGCCTTGTAAATTAACTATGAAAGATCTCGGTTTTACATTGTCACATAACCTAAAGTTTTCAGAACATTGCAGAGAGGTATACAAGAAATGTATGTTTGTACAGGCCATGATTTTTCGCGGCTTTAAGTCGCGAAATAGAGATTTTTTAATCAAAATGTTTAAAACCTATGTTAGGCCTATTTCGGAATCTGGCTCCAGTGTATGGTCACCTTTTTTACATAAAGATATAAATATGATTGAAAAAATCCAACGTAGCTTTACTAAACGTATCCCTGGATTACAGGCACTATCTTACACCGAACGGTTAAAAGCTGCTGGGTTGCAAAGTCTTGAGTATCGTAGAATTTTGCAGGACCTAAAATTGACTTACAAGATTGTTCATGGTTTAATAGACATTGACTTTAATGAACTTTTTTCTTTCGCACCGTTATCAGTCACACGTAGCCACGCTTTCCGTCTAAAACTACCGCTAAGAACTTCTAACAACTCTTTAGAAAATCTGTTTCATTGTAGAATAATTAAAATTTGGAATTCACTACCTCCTAATGTGGTGTTAGCGCCAAATATAACTAGTTTTACTAATCTTCTGGCCAAAAATGTAGATTTATCAAGATTTCTGAAGGGCAAGGGGTTAGGTGGTCAAAACTGATCCTCTCTTGCCTACTTCCGTATGAGTATAAAGCTTGGTTTTTTTTTCTGTTATTAGTTGCCTTACTATATACTTATTTTTGATTTTCTGTTACTATTTTTATGATTTTGTGTTTACTCACTATACTGAAGTAAACTTCTTCTTCTTCTTCTTCTTCTTCTATATATATATATATATATATATATATATATAGTTGTCTATTGTTTGCAATTGTCTAGCAATTTGCAAGGGTCACCGATGCCACACTTTTATTGTTGACGTCGCAAGCCACAGGACAAGAATTTTGACAAGAATATAAAATTTAAACGCAGAGATGCGGGGGGTCTGGGGGGGCGGAGCCCCCCAGAAGCTGAGAAAATTTTGTAAAACTGATGAAAATCCTTGATGGAAACACTAAAAACTTTGATTTCGGCACCCTTTTCATTTCATAAGCCTTCACTAAGTATTCTATCTCGGATAGGACTGAAAGATATGAATATAGAAATTCGCGCCGAAGGCGCGAAAATTTCTTGGAATTTTCTGCAAAAAGTACCTGAAACACTTGTATTTATTATCAGAGATAACTGAAAATTTCTACTCAAGGTCAAAAATTTTTGCGGAACTTTACGCAGAGCTCCGAAAAAAGTTGCGGAATTTTTAAAAAAAAGTGCGGAATGTTGCAGGTTTTTCAGCGGAGCCCCCCAGAAGCCGAAGAATTTTTTAAAAACTAGCCTTCTAAGAAATTCATATTGGCTAATTTTTGCACAAATAATGGCTAAAGTTACCTTGAAATTTCAACTGCCAAATCGAACTAACTTCACGGATTTGCTAATTAAGAAACTTCGCCTTAGAGGTGGATTTTCTAATAAATTATTAAATTAAGTTAAATACAAATATAAATAAAATAAGTAAAAGTAGAAATGTTAAGCATAAGAGTACGTAGGTACATAGTTGCGGAACGATTAACCAAGTTAAGATAGGTGGCCAAAGCCTAAAGGAGAAAAATGAAAGGATAAGAGCGGGGGGTCTGGGCCCTGGGGGGGGGCGACAGCCCCCCAGAAAAGTTAGAGCTTTTTTAAAGATTTGGGATGCTCAGAAATTTTTTCTGGACACTTCTCTATGAAAAATTTAGCTGTGTCTACCTTGTGTCCAGCTAAAGGTTTTTGTGTCCAGCTAAGAAAATTTGTGTCTGGACACGCTCCTGGACACAAAAAAACCGTGGCGTATGCACTACAAATACAGGTTGGGATCTTTTCCACAATATCCCTCCATTCAAAATAACGTTTTACTTGACCAATTTTGTACTTTGAAGGTAGGTTACTGGATGAATTTTTAAGATTTAAATTTTTTCACGTTTTTGTAAACAGGAGACATCCAGTAACCTACCTTCTCAAAGTATTAAGAAAACTGGCTGAGCCGTTGAACTTATTTGGGCTGGGGGATATTAGGAGAAGCTCCATAGGTTGTGTTATGTTATTTTCTGACAGCTAGGAAACCATTCTAACCATGTATATAATTATAGAAACAAGTTAGTTTACGTACCACTATTTTTCCTTTTCCGGAATTTATTTCTGAGATGAAGTGGACAAAAACAGAAACCCGTCCAATATTAAAGAAATAAATAAAATACGCTCTCGTGCTAATTCCAACATTTTCCAGTTATCATATGTACACGTGCATGCGACCTCTGCCAGACTTGGTTCAAACACTTGCGGCTCATCAGTGGAGAAGTGTAGAACTAAGTTCTTTCGGTTGCTTTGGAAAAATCTTCTACAAAATAAGTGAAAGATAGTTTCGCCGCCAGTCGCCTCATAAAGTGTCATTAGTGTGGTGAACAAACATATATGACATATCGCTTACAAATTAATTTAGAATTATATTTCGCTCATAACGAACATTTACTTTCGAAAACTGTTAACAAAGGGTAAGAAATTCGAAAATTCTCTAATATTTCGATAATTAAAACATTTCAAACACGAAACATGAAATTCTAACAGAATGAAATTAATAAATTTTATCACCGTTTCCTTAAATTATATATATTTTTGATAAGTACTCAGAAAGGAGGAACTCGATAGAGTCTGAAGACAAGACAAAAACTATTCTCGTTCCAAAATATGAAACATTTCTCATTTTGAAAACTGTTAACAAAGGGTAAGAAATTGGACAATTCCCTAATATTTCGATAATTAAAACATTTCAAAACATGAAACATGAAATTCTAACAGAATGAAATTAATAAATTTCATCACAGTTTCCTTAAGTTATATATTTTTGATATCACAGTTTCCTTAAGTTATATATTTTTGATAAGTATATACTCAGAAAGGAGGAACTCGATAGATTCTGAAGACAAGACAAAAACTATTCTCGTTCCAAAATATGAAACATTTCTCATTTTGAAAACTGTTAACAAAGGGTAAGAAATTGGACAATTCCCTAATATTTCGATAATTAAAACATTTCAAAACATGAAACATGAAATTCTAACAGAATGAAATTAATAAATTTCATCACAGTTTCCTTAAGTTATATATTTTTGATAAGTATATACTCAGAAAGCAGGAACTCGATAGATTCTGAAGACAAGACAAAAACTATTCTCGTTCCAAAATATGAAACATTTCTCACTTTGAAAACTGTTAACAAAGGGTAGGGTAAGAAATTGGACAATTCCCTAATATTTCGATAATTAAAACATTTAAAACATGAATCATGAAATTTTAACAGAATAAATTTCACTACGCTTCCTTAAATAATATTTTTGAAACGTACTCAGAAAGCAGGAACTCGATAGATTCTGCAGACAAGACAAAGCTATTCTCATTCAAAATATAATACATTTTTTATTCAGTGTTAGCTCAATGCTAATACATAGATAATTACCAAAATATACACTGTACGTTCGTATATCTAGTATAAAGTTGATGGATTTAATGGAAGTTAATTTTAATCCGACCTGCTTAATCGCTGTTTCTTTAAAGATTAACTTTATTTAATCCATTTAATTCTGCATTAAAGAAACAGCAGTTAACATCTTAATCCCGCTGATTTTTAATCCGTTTAATCCGACCATTTTATTCTTTAAAGAAATTATTAATCATTCCCGTAGTCAAAATAAAACATTTCTTCAATATTCATTCAAGATATGACGCGACTATATATATTTTTCACACTCCCACTTAGTCCGTTATAGCTTGTACTCCAACTCTTAAGTCAGTAAACTTTGTTTTCAGAAGCGCCTTCCTTAGGACATCGGCTTTTATGTCGGCAGTTGGACAATAAGTTAGAGTCAACTCCTTAGCCATAACTTTCTCACTCACCAAGATGTTTTGTTTGATTTCAAAGTGCTTTGTTCGAGAATGGGAACCAGCGGCTTTTGGCCCAAGTATAGATTTCCCCTCACCCAGCTGCATAAAGTGTAACTTCTTTGTGCCAGGTTTCAAAGTTAAGTTTTTTCTGCTTGGGTGTTGACAAAAACAAACGTGACTGAAGCGTATCGAGATTTGATCACCATACAGTTACCGTAGACTGCGTCTTACGGACCCAGCTAATTGCATAGCTTGAATACATCTTCAACGTCGCCCGCCCAGAGTTGGACGCGGTCGCGGGTACCCGCGGGCGGTCGCGGTCGTGGTCAAGTTTTCTTGACCGCAATGACCGCAAGTTTCTATCAAATCGCGGTAATTTAGGCCAATTTGTAGTAAAAATTTCCAAGTTTTTTCAAATTTTCTCTACTTTTGCAATATGTAAGCCCCCTTGTTATACGAATTATCAACTTCACATTTGTTGTTTATTTTGTTTTATTAAGTTTAATTGTTTTATTAACACTCTTCCTACGGCTCTAAAGTAATCACATGAAGTGAGAGCTAAGAAATGCAAAGAAAATCATTCAAGTCGTTCAGTTGCAGCTTTGCTCAGCTCTTGTCTCATGACACCTGTTTGTTCAGCTGCATCTGGCATTGAATTGCGCTTACTTTTTCGCCAACACGATTTTCTTAAATACGCTCAGGTCCCAGTTCTGTTCATTCTCAGCTTGTTCCTTGTAACGTTATGGCAAACCTTCTTTGTGCAGTTGTACTCCTCGCTGTCTGCATCAGCACTGCATATGGTGAGATTGAATGTACTCTAGATGACAGCAGATTGTATTGTGCAATGTTAAAATGACGGGATTTATCTATCCAAATTTAATTGTCGTTTTAATTTACTATTAGCTTTTTATTTACTATTCATTATAACAAATAGCAACTTGAATACGAAACATTAACCTACATAACTAAATAGAGTCCATTATAACTCAGAGCGGCTTCAAGCGTGTCCTTGTGAGAGTGATCTGACACAACAGTTGAGTACAGAATTGTAGTCAGTTGCGTGGGACATTCGTCACCGTATAGATGATATCGACCGTGGCCTGATCGCAAGCGCTTCCATAACGTTTGTGTTAGTTATGTACTCTTTACCAAACTGCACTAGCATAAAACAGATAACCCGTCTAATATTTTCTCAAAATAAGTAAGTAAGTTAGATATTCTTGGCAAATAGCTATTCTAGTGTTCTTCTCATATTTTAGCAGGTCATGCATTTCACGTAGAAAACCGATGCCCTCACAATGTCCACGTGTTTACCAACAGTAAACAATATAACGTTAATCGAGGTGGCAGAGTCACTATCCCAGTTCCTGCACATTGGTCGGGGCGACTTTGGGGTCGAAGATCCCTTGGGCACCAACCATACAAGGATACTCTGGTTGAGTTCACCTTCGATGGCCACGGTAACCAAGACTACTATCAGCTTGGTTGATGGGTACAATTTGCCTGTTTCTGTGGAGCCGAAGCCTGGAACTTTCACTTCTGGACCGGGTCAGTACTACTGCAAGAAGGCTCAATGTAAAATGGATTTGAACAGGCAATGTCCTCAACAACTGAAGTACAGTGAAAATGGTCAAGTGGTTGCCTGTCAAAGTGCTTGTGAGAAATTTCATCAGGATATCTACTGTTGTGCCAATCGACACGATCGACCAGAAACCTGTCAACTCAAGGATTGGCCTGTCAATTACGCTGGGCAGATCAAAGCCATTTGTCCCGACGCCTACAGCTACGCCTACGACGATCAAGCGTCTACATACACTTGCCGCAGCAACGGAAACCAAAACTCCCAATACAACGTCGTCTTCTGCCCCTGAAACGTTTAAGTGTTATGACGTTGAAACAACATGGTCAAAGTTGTAGTTCCATCAATAAAATCATTGTAGTTATTTTTGATGTTGACTGAACATTTTAGGCTCTCGTCTGGACCCGTTTATGCTGTCTTTCCGTAAGGAGCATGCGGTCAATTGTAGTTACGTTTAAAATCTATGCCAGTAGCAGTTATTATTATCAGTTGCAGTTAGCGATAATTAAGAGCATCACCTAACCTACAAGCATTATCCGTGGGAATATTACTTCTGTTTACCTTTATATTGAATGTCGATATCTGTCTTCTATTAGCAGAAGCAAAAACAAGCAAATGTAGAAGACGGCAAGTATTTAAAACGACAAGTCAATAACTTAGTTTCACTAGTTTCACTCCTTGTATTCGAGCTATGTATGCAAGCAGAAGAGGTTGGACGGAGAAGGCGACTGAGAACTTACAGGCTGTCGGAGGCTAGGCCCGTATTCATAAAGCTCTGGTACCCATACCACTGGTATGTTTTCAGGCATACCAGTGGTTAACCAGTGGTATCTCGACTATACAGCGAATTCATAAAACGTTTTAACCACTGGTACCATACCAGTGGTACCATACCAGTGGTTAATATTGCAAACCACCGTTTTAGCTGGTCGGAAGCACGTTTTCTGCACAATTATCTCTTATACAAATTGCATAGAGATGAACTATTTTTGCAGTGTCTGAAAGCTAATAAGGAAACATTATTTTAAACCCATAAAGGGCTTAAAATCTGTCTCCTAAAAAAGGAAAAGGTCAATTAAAAATTTAAACAGTTCATCTCTATACAGGATTTTAAGTTATAGGTATTCAAATGGCTCATATGATTAGATTACTTGATTATCAAGCCACTAGATCCTTGCGCCGGCAACGTATTTTTCGGAATAGGGAAAACCCATTGGAGGTTTATAGTGCTGAAGAGATTCGACGGAAGTTGGCCGAGTTGCTAGACGAACAGTTATGCTCAAAAACCCGTCGAAATTTTTCCTACAGTTCTGTTCAACAAGTTTTTATTGCCCGGCTTCGGCTTTCGTACTGTCAGAAAGAATAACTTCTTTGCTGGCATTAATTAATGATAAAAGTTCATTCGTTTCAGCAACACTAAAGGGATCTGCCTTAGCAGACATATGCAGTTAAACTAAATAAAATAAAAGTAAATCTTAACAACCATATTTAATACGTTTCTTTAAAAATTCATCCAACTCTGAGGTATGCGGTCTGAATATTGGAGATTTTTGTTGCAAACCTTTGAAAAGTGCACACGGTTTCTTATCTTTTAGCAGTTCTTTTACTTTTGCAGAAAATGTCTCAACCTTTCCGCCAGAATTTTTAGCTTAGGCAGTTGAAATTTTTGTGGAACAAGCCCCTCATCCAAAATCAAAGCAATGTTAATGTAGCATTAAATCCGACTAAATAAAATCATTACAACTTAATAACAAATTAACAAATTGTGTTGACGAAAAAGAATTTAGATTAAATTATTCAAAATTTGAGAAGAAATTGCAAAAAAATACTAAAAGTTGGTGATTCACGTAAAGGAAGACAGCGCAACTATGTACGTTCGTATATCAAAACATAACAGGAAAATGAATGCCAACAAACCACTGGTATGCGTACCAGTGGTATGCATACCAGTGGTTAGAAAACCAACGCTTTGTGAATTCGGTCAGTTAACCAATTGGTTTTCTAACCACTGGTATGCATACCACTGGTACGCATACCAGTGGTATGGGTACCAGAGCTTTATGAATACGGGCCTAAACTTAGAAATTACACTTAAAAATCAAACTTATGTCGGGACCGAAACTTACTAAACTTAATTATTAAGACAAATCAGAGCAAGGTAGCAATCGTTTGACTAGGGATTACTTAATTGAAAAATGTGTTCGATTTTCATGGTTTCAAGTTGTATCTGAGTCCTAACCGGCATAATGGCTCACATAAGCTTGTTGTACTTGAAAAAGTTTGTCTTTTGAGGGAAAACGTAATGTAGGGGGGCTTTTAGGAGTAACTTCTGCAAGTGAAGCAAGTTCTCTCAGCTTTCTCTGTAGCTTTTGCGCCAGGCAGTCGAAATCTCAGCGGACGAGAGAGAATGGACAAATGGACGTAAAGTGGACAGCAGAGAAAACAATTAAGATGAAGCGTAGTATACCAGTTGAACTTGCTATTTGGCCAGAATATGCCTAACATCAGAACGAATGAACATATCTGCGAAAAATTTAGAAACGTATGCAGTCTCTAAGCCAAGCATTCTTTTCTTTTTTTAGTTCGGACTCAACCACCGGTTAGGCACTGTAGTAGGCCTGTAAGGTGCTGCTCTCCGCAGTCCATTTGTCAAAGGCGGACAAGAAGCGGAGCAGCGAAGATCACGGATAGAAAACGGGTCACCCTTCCGTGCGATGGCATGCGATGGCAGGAAGGTGGGTGATGTCAGTTGGAGTGAGAAGGTATGTACATTAGTGGGGCAGGTGTATCATCCTAATGTGTAGCGTGTATGAGCATGATGTGTGCTAGAAGAGCATGTGGCATGCGTTCACTCTCCTCCCCCCCAGTTTTTCACATTCGAAGGTTTTGTGTGTGTTTGTTTGTTTGTTTGTTTGTTTGTTTGTTTGTGTGTATATGTGTATATATTTGTCTTAAGCGAACGATGTCATGGGTGACCCTTATGTGTGTATATGTGTGTGTGTTGTGTGAACGATGTCACGTGTTTGTTTGTTTTTTGTTTGTTTGTTTGTGTTAGTGTGTATATGTGCATATATGTGTGTTAAGTGAACGATGTCACGAACGATGTCACGAACGATGTCATGGAGGACCCATGTATGTATATGTGTGTATATATGTGTGTTGTGTGAACGATGTCACGAACGATGTCATGGGAGTACCCATGTGTGTGTAGGGATATGTGTATGTTTTTATGCTGAACGATGTCACGAACGATGTCATGGGAGTACCCATGTGTGTGTAGGGGTGGGTATGTGTATGTGTGTATGCTAAACGATGTCACGACCGATGTCATGAGGGTAGCCATGTATGTGTAGGGGTATGTGTATGTGTGTATGCTGAACGATGTCACGAACGATGTCACGAACGATGTCATGGGGCTACCCATGCGTGTGTAGGGGTATGTGTATGTGTGTATGCTGAACGATGTCACGAACGATGTCGCGAACGATGTCATGGGGCTACCCATGTGTGTGTAGGGGTATGTGTATGTGTGTATGCTGAACGATGTCACGAACGATGTCATGGGGGTACCCATGTGTATGTTTGTATGCTGAACTATGTCACGAACGATGTCATGGGGGTACCCATGCGTGTGTAGGGGTATGTGTATGTGTGTATGCAGAACGATGTCACGAACGATGTCATGGGGGTACCCATGTGTGTGTAGGGGTATGTGTATGTGTGTATGTTGAACGATGTCACGAACGATGTCATGGAGGACCCATGTATGTATATGTGTGTATATATGTGTGTATGCTGAACTATGTCACGAACGATGTCATGAGGGTCCCCATGTATGTGTGGGGTATGTGTATGTGTGTATGCTGAACGATGTCACGAACGATGTCATGGGGGTGCCCATGTATGTTTAGGGGTATGTGTATGTGTGATACATATATACATACATACATATATATATATATATATATGCTGAGATATATATACATATATATACATATATTTATATACACACACACACATATATATATATATATATATATATGTGTGTGTGTATATATATATACTCATTTCGTGTTGCCATCGCATGGATTGTCTACCAGAAAACGTGATCCCCAAGCCAAGCCGGCGTGCGGTTATTGGTCAAATTCAGATTAACTGAATTTAGCCTCGGTCGCCCCCAAGACAACATGCGTTGTCTGTTAGCAACACAGGCTGCCCCCGTTTACCTATAGCGACGAAGTTGGCGGAAAACTATTTGTGCCTGCTCGGAAAGCATGGGTAGAAAAAAGGCTTAAGCCAAGCATTGAAAGCATGTGGTTAAAACCGCATGTGGGCTATCGCGAAAGCGTCATCTAAACAGTCGCTACAATTTTTGCTCGAATTAAAAGCCTAATTAAGTTCAATGTAGAGTTGTTGGCCGGTCATCACTCATGGCCATCATGATATAGTTTGCTATACAGAACCCCATGTAAATGTAGGCATTATTCACTGCGAAAACTTCTGTAAAATGCATCAAAAATAGGGCAAAACCGGTTCCGTCCGGCCTGTTTTGACCGGCCGGTTGGCTTGTTCGACCGGCCGTTTGCATTACTACACCGTCTGGAACAGGCCGGAAGGTACCAGTTTTGCCCAATTGCCGCCTCAGCCACAAACCGGCCGAGCATTAAAACTGGTTTAATGTCCCAGTTGCTTGTGCTCTGGTTGCTAAATTGGAAGAATGCCAGTGTAGAATAAATTCACGTTCCTAGATCAGCAATTTTCAGTTTAACAAAAATAATGTAATTAAAATAAAATTCGTTAATTTCTGCGTACTCCAGTTCCTCTGTCGATGCGCAGCCCTCATCATTTACAGGCGCAGCCAATTAAACGGAGCATAACTTCAACTAATTGACATAGTCGCTGGTGCGTCGTCGAAAGGAAAGCCTTGACCACGAAAATCATTTAACAACCGATAACTTGAATTTGTTGCATTTGCGGGCAATGGTCCAAGAAAAAAACATGTTCATGACAATGAGAGCTTTCGATTGATATAAAATTTAACATACATCGAAAAATCAAGTCTGGGCAAGGAAAGGTAAGGAAAGGAAAGGTTCAATCAAAGTTTAAATTGCAACAGTCAAAGGACTCGGATAGATATTAAATCAAAAATACTCAAAAATTAATGTTCATATTCTGCCTAATTCACTCATTTTATTTATGTTTTATGTTCAATGTTTTTATGTGTTAACATTACATCATGAGGCGACCAGCGGCGAAACGTAATTCGTGTTTTTCATATTTTTATTTTTGTTTTATAAAATTTCTAAAACACCTGGTTCCACTCCACCGATGAGCCAGCCGCCTGTATCGTGGATTCTGGTCTGGAAAAGGTCTAACATAGGTTGTTTAACTGTTACTTCATATGCTATTCAGTCAATTCCCTATATTAATATGTAATTTACTATTTTATTATTTTATTGTTTTTGAATTCTATATATTTTTCCTTGTGGCTCCTGTTTCGTCTCGTCACCGTAAGAAAAGGAGGACACACGGTACGTGTCTCTATGAACGTTATAAACATCTGCAACGTCGCCCGCCCAGAGTTCGGTTCGTGGTCAAATTTTCTTGACCGCAATGACCGAAAATTTCTATCAAATAGTGGTAATTTAGGCCAATTTGTTGTAAAAATTTCCAAGTTTTGTTTTCAAATTTTCTCTTACAATATGTAATCCCCTCATTATACATGCGAATTATCAGCTGCACATTTGCTGTTTATTTTGTTTTATTTTGCTAAAACGTCTTCGATGGTTGGACACGCAGCATAAACTGTCAGTCCTTACTGTAGCTTCGGGTTTTAAATTTGTTTAACCTTTTTGTCTAATTACAATTTTGCAAATTTCTTGATTTTATGGGTTTTTGTTAATTTTCATGAGCTACCAGCAATATATGAAACATTTTCAATTTTCAAGTTTATGCACTCCGCGACCCTGTCGTAAGCTTGCTGAAATTTGCACTTTTTTTATCAATACCATATCTATCTAAGATTAGATGAGTATTAAAGGTTAAAAATACTCGAAGGGAGGGAAACCATCGCTTAAGCAGTGTTTGTAGTAAGCTGCCGATGGGTTTGTAGACGTAGCCTCAACTCTAAAGTGAAAGAAAATACACCTACACATAGAATTCCATGATCGAACACTCCAAATGCAGCAACGAAACCAAACTGTTTGTTAATTTCAATTGCGCTGTCGAATTACGTATATCTAAGCTGCACAAGCTCTAAATGGAATACCGACTGCGGTGAGATGTGTACAAACATTGTGAATTGAAAACTGGATTTGTGCATAGAATTCAGGGTTTGTATTCAAAAGTTTGCGGTCGCAAAATAACCCTGAGGGCTGCGGTCGCGGTCAGACAAAGTGTGTCCATGTCCAACTCTGCGCCCGCCGAATGTGAATTTGAGAATCAGCGTAAATCGAGGCCAGCGTCAGATCTTTTATAGGTTAAGCCAATGCTAGTGGTTCCCCGTAGATATTGCAGGATTCTTTTCAAAGCTGCCCAATACGAATCATCAGGGTTTGACTTAAAGAAACGACTCCCACTAAGGCGGACAAATCTGGGAGAATGGCAATAACGGCTTAAAGCAAACCGCCAGCAGCTGATTGGTAGTAACACTTTAAGGTGCTGGTATCGCGTTGTGTAAATTCGACCCTACAAGCTTCAATTCTTCATGAAAGTGGATGAAACTTTCCAAATACATTATTTTAGTGCTCTTTAACATTCTGGGACCAGTCCCGCATTTTCGGTGCAAAGATAAGAAAGTTTTGGTTTTTGCCATTATGCTCTGAGTACGTAGTCGCTACACCGGATTGGTCGTTATGGTTGGAAAGAGGGCACCAAAATGAACATTTTTGCTTTTACAACTTTTGAGCTACCTCTAGTGGTTAAGGCGATATAAGCCAAAAACGATGTTTGGGGTCAAAAAATGGCCATTTTTGAAGAAATCAGTTTTTTCAAAATTACTGCCAAATGTTACAGGCAATTTCGGCTTGTTTATACTCAAACGATACACCGTCCAATTGCGCATTTTATCAATACCTATTCGCTGGAGTTCATTGCTTTAGGCTAGAGAATTAGCCGAAAAACCGTTTTGGCAAAATTGCGATTTTTTGTTTTGAACATTGATTTCTCAAAAACTACCCAATAGATTCGCGTGATGTTTGGCTGAATGAAAATTCGCCCTATCGCGGAGGGACATTTTTCTTGGTTTGAGCTAAAACGTCTCCAGTTATGAGAAAAACTGAATAGAAAGTTGCGAAATTTCGTGTCATCGCGCATTTGCCGGATTTTATGGAGTACTGAGACTTGTTGAACCAAATCCAAAAAAATGTCCCTCGGCCCACATGTCCTTCATATCATGGCACAAGAAGAAATTTTGGCCGATTCTACAGTTTTGAGAAATCGATGTTCAAAAATTTTTGGTCTATATTCAGTCTGTCAGATGTCAGCATGTCGGAAATTTTTTGCTATTTTTTTGCCAATTTTGCTAGTTTCGTAAGTTCATGTTAATGCACAGATTATAAGCTTTAAAACGATGTATAAAGCTCTTTTCAACTCCAAAAGTGGCGAAAGTTATAGCGCTTCGAAAAATCACCACAAAAGCGCTGCACAAAAGGATACCAGCACCTTAAGCTCTATCAAAAAATTTCGAACCCGAGTTTTTCTGAAGTGTCGAATCAGAGCTTTTCTGAAGTTTAGAATCAGGGATCCGCCGGTGTGGAAACTTGCTTGCTGTTCTGCATACCAAACATTTTCAGCACTTTTTCCGACACATCTCTTCTGATTCATTTGTCGACATCGTATTTAATCTCAACCAACACCAAGATAATAATGCGTTCCGCACATGTCTTTTACTTAGCAGCAAATCCTGTGTTCTCTGTAATGTATCTTTGTTTTTTGAGGCTACAAGATCGTCAACGTAGAGTGCCAAAATAATCCTTTCTTCTTGATCATGCTTCAAGTAGATACTGTAGATAATGAGATTCGATCGTCTTAAAATTTGATCTTCTGAGAACTCATCTGTCGCCATATTCCAGGTGCATTTTTGATGAAAAAACATGCTGAGTACATTTTGAATCTTTACGGTGTGGTCTTAGCAAATCATCTTCAAATATAGTCATGTTTTAAATGACTATTTCGTTGCTTTGAACTCAAAACCTTGCGCTGTTTTGGCTCAATGTTAGAACACTCTTCCTACGGCTCTAAAGTAATCACATGAAGTGAGAGCTAAGAAATGCAAAGAAAATCATTCAAGTCGTTTAGTTGCAGCTTTGCTCAGCCGTGCTGTCTCATGACACCTGTTTGTTCAGCTGCATCTGGCATTGAATTGCGCTTACTTTTTCGCCAACACGATTTTCTTAAATACGCTCAAGTCCCAGTTCTGTTCATTCTCAGCTTGATCCTTGTAACGTTATGGCAAACCTTCTTTGTGCAGTTGTACTCCTCGCTGTCTGCATCAGCACTGCATATGGTGAGATTGAATGTACTCTAGATGACAGCAGATTGTATTGTGCAATGTTAAAATGACGGGATTTATCTATCCAAATTTAATTGTCGTTTTAATTTACTATTCGCTTTTTATTTACTATTCATTATAACAAATAGCAACTTGAATACGAAACATTAACCTACATAACTAAATAGAGTCCATTATAACTCAGAGCGGCTTCAAGCGTGTCCTTGTGAGAGTGATCTGACACAACAGTTGAGTACAGAATTGTAGTCAGTTGCGTGGGACATTCGTCACCGTATAGATGAGATCGACCGTGGCCTGATTGCAAGCGCTTCCATAACGTTTGTGTTAGTTATGTACTCTTTACCAAACTGCACTAGCATAAAACAGATAACCCGTCTAATATTTTCTCAAAATAAGTAAGTAAGTTAGATATTCTTGGCAAATAGCTATTCTAGTGTTCTTCTCATATTTTAGCAGGTCATGCATTTCACGTAGACAACCGATGCCCTCACAATGTCCACGTGTTTACCAACAGCAAACAATATAACGTTAATCGAGGTGGCAGAGTCACTATCCCAGTTCCTGCACATTGGTCGGGGCGACTTTGGGGTCGAAGATCCCTTGGGCACCAACCATACAAGGATACTCTGGTTGAGTTCACCTTCGATGGCCACGGTAACCAAGACTACTACGATATCAGCTTGGTTGATGGGTATAATTTGCCTGTTTCTGTGGAGCCGAAGCCTGGAACCTTCACTTCTGGACCGGGGCAGTACTACTGCAAGAAGGCTCAATGTAAAATGGATTTAAACAGGCAATGTCCTCAACAACTAAAGTACAGTGAAAATGGTCAAGTGGTTGCCTGTCAAAGTGCTTGTGAGAAATTTCATCAGGATATCTACTGTTGTGCCAATCGACACGATCGACCAGAAACCTGTCAACTCAAGGATTGGCCTGTCAATTACGCTGGGCAGATCAAAGCCATTTGTCCCGACGCCTACAGCTACGCCTACGACGATCAAGCGTCTACATACACGTGCCGCAGCAACGGAAACCAAAACTCCCAATACAACGTCGTCTTCTGCCCCTGAAACGTTTAAGTGTTATGACGTTGAAACAACATGGTCAAAGTTGTAGTTCCATCAATAAAGTCATTGTAGTTATTTTTGATGTTGACTGAACATTTTAGGCTCTCGTCTGGACCCGTTTATGCTGTCTTTCCGTAAGGAGCATGCGGTCAATTGTAGTTACGTTTAAACTCTATGCCAGTAGCACTTATTATTATCAGTTGCAGTTAGCGATAAGTGCATCACCTAACCTACAAGCATTATCCGTGGGAATATTACTTCTGTTTACCTCTATATTGAATGTCGATATCTGTCTTCTATTAGCAGAAGCAAACGACGGCAAGTATTTAAAACGACAAGTCAATAACTTAGTTTCACTAGTTTCACTCCTTGTATTCGAGCTATGTATGGAAGCAGAAGAGGTTGGAAGGAGAAGGCGACTGAGAACTTACAGGCTGTCGGAGGCTAACTTAGAAATTACACTTAAAAATCAAACTTATGTCGGGACCGAAACTTAGTAAACTTAATTATTAAGACAAATCAGAGCAAGGTAGCAATCTTTTGACTAGGGATTACTTAGTTGAAAAATGTGTTCGATTTTCATGGTTTCAAGTTGTGGCTGAGTCCTACCGGCATAATGGCTCACATAAGCTTGTTGTACTTGAAAAAGTTTGTCTTTTGAGGGAAAACGTAATGTAGGGGGGCTTTTAGGAGTAACTTCTGCAAGTGAAGCAAGTTCTCTCAGCTTTCTCTGTAGCTTTTGCGCCAGGCAGTCGAAATCTCAGCGGACGAAAGAGAATGGACAAATGGACGTAAAGTGAACAGCAGAGAAAACAATTAAGATGAAGCGTAGTATACCAGTTGAACTTGCTATTTGGCCAGAATAGGCCTAACATCAGAACGAACGAACATATCTGAGAAAAATTTAGAAACGTAGGCAGTCTCTAAGCCAAGCATTCTTTTCTTTTTGTAGTTCGGACTCAACCACCGGTTAGGCACTGTAGTAGGCCTGTAAGGTGCTGCTCTCCGCAGTCCATTTGTAAAAGGCGGACAAGAAGCGGAGCAGCGAAGATCACGGATAGAAAACGTGATCCCCAAGCCAAGCCGGCGTGCGGTTATTGGTCAAATTCAGATTAACTGAATTTAGCCTCGGTCGCCCCCAAGGCAACATGCGTTGTCTGTTAGCAACACAGGCTGCCCCCCGTTTACCTATAGCGACGAAGTTGGCGGAAAACTATTTGTGCCTGCTCGGAAAGCATGGGTAGAAAAAAGGCTGAAGCCAAGCATTGAAAGCATTTGGTTAAAACCGCATGTGGGCTATCGCGAAAGCGTCATCTACAATTTGTGCTCGAATTAAAAGCCTAATTAAGTTCAATATTGAGTTGTTGGCCGGCCATCACTCATGGCCATCATGATATAGTAAAAACCTTTACATCATCGTTGCACGTCGCTTGAAATTTAGTCACAATGATATTATCCCATAAGCGATAGACCGTAATTGGCGAAGTAGCTTGTTGGAGCTTTTGTGCCAACAGCTGTGGTGGTATGCCCTCGTAGATATCGAATGGCGCATACACCTTATCAAAATCAATGAGAAATTTTCTATCCATGGCTAAACGTATTGCCTTGCAAATGACCAAAACTTCACGCCAATTATGACTATGCAATTTAGAATAAAGCCAATCCAAATACTCTGCTTTGCTGAGAGGTGCAAGAACCTCCTCTTGTTCGCCGTGCGTGAATAAAGGTCTAATTCTTCCAACCATTTCTGATATCCTGGTATAGCCTTAATCAATCTATTGGCTTCAAGTTCGTCATCTTTTATCCACGCAAAATCCGAGATGTCACGATATTCCGGTGGTTGCATCACTGGTCTAACCTCATCGTCTAGCATTTCCTTCTTGATTTTATTACGATGTTGCTTCGCTTTATCAGAAAGTTTCTCCTTTGGTACGATCGGTCCTACAGGTGGCTGTACACGAGCTGGTTCATCATACACCTGAAGCGCTCGTTTTCTGTCCCATTTTGCCTGTTCAACTCGTCGCACTTCATCACAAACCTCAATGAATTCCTCTGAAGATGGTTCAAACACTGCATTGGGTACGACGTTAACAATTGTCCCTTTTGCCATTCTGGACTTGGTTATCAACACGGAGTAAGGGTAAATCCCTAAACGTCCATCGGGACCAAAAGCATACAAACTCCTTTCCACTAGAACCTCGTCCGTCAACTCACTAACCACTTCAGAAATATTAGGTTTTCCAGCTTGTTCATTCCGAAGGTACTTGTAAATAGGCAAAATGCTCGTTGTGCGTTAAGATTGTTTCTCTAGCTCGAATCTGAATAGGATGGACATTTTCCAATTCTGGAATACCTTCTGGCATCTGAGCTGCAGCCACAAACTCATTCTTATGCAAGGGATTGGTCAACACAACATGGAAAGTATGATGTTTAGCTTGATTTGGAATTCCATTAAACCGTGTAGTAATCAACTCAACATAAATTCCTGTTTGCGGTGGCGCATAATTCGTAGCCTGTACTCGTTTAACTATATCGATGAGTCCTCTCACATTCAAAGAAAATTCGGAAGACTGAGCTGTTTCTGGTAAAGTTACATGTCCTTCGTCTGAACGACTTGCAGACTCTTCCACAGACTCAGATTCTTTTTCCCGATGTTCTGTCGGATTGAGATAATTTTGTCCGAATGCCTGTTCCCAATGATTCACACTAAGTTCATCATCTGTCTCAATATCCTCTACCAATTTCACCTGTTTTGGAGATCTGGGTGGAGATGAAATATCCATCATTTCTGGCAATTCAGGTGGCACTGGAGGTGGTGGGAATTCAATGTGCACCCTTGGCAATTTTGGTGGTGGAGGTGGTGGAGGTAAAACTCCCGATGGTCCTGGCTGTTGCTCCGGGACCGGTGGATCAACTAACTCCAATTCCTCCTCTGGAACGTCCAATTCCGAATCATCTGCCAACACAAGTTCTTCCAATGCTTGAATTTGAACACCCACATCATCCTCGTAATTTTTCTATTCCTGAATCTCAATGCCTTGCTCCTCTTTCTCGATGAACTGAGCAAAATAGTTACAATCCCACATTTCATGGTCCATATGATCTGGACGTAAAACCTCGTTAGGCTCTTCCAGTTCTAATAGTCGATTCACATATTGAGACATGACTTTGAGTGTTTCTGGGCGTTTGGCGATTGGCAATTCTGGATCTTTCATCAACTGACCCCATCTAGTTGGATGATCAGACACAATAGGAACCATTGCATCTCTTTCCGTAGCCTAATTTCTGTGAAACCAATGGACTCGTCTATCTACTGCATCCATCATCAAGATTTTTTGTCCCTCGGCAACGTTTTATTGTATGCCACCCTGGAATGCATTTGTGTAACTGGTCCACGATATAGTCCTAGATTGTTCCTAATGGTTGTTACTGTCTTACTCCAAGGAGTGAACGCAAAAGCTACTGTCGAAGCTGTTACGGCCGTCTCCCACATATCTTCATGTGAACAGGCTTTCATCAGCTTCTGAGTGATTTCTACCAGAGCAGTTAGATCTGCACAAGAATATTCTGCATGCCATTCCCACGGTTGGACAGTGACGCCCCACATTTTTGGAGCACCCTGTACCACTTCCTTAGGGTCTGGAACAAACCAACTATCCGCAGTTCTTTTCAAACTCAAATTTCCTTTACACGCTCCTGGAGTACACTGGTCTGGATGGTTAACCCAAAACTGTGGCTTATACCCTTCTGGACAATCGATAGAATTCAAGACTGTGCCAAGGTTACGCCAAAATTCCGTCAATTCGACGCAGTTTTGATCTAAATCTGGCAAGTCTAAAAATCTAGTCAGCCTCAATGCATCTGAATTCGCTCCTACTGCAAAGAACAACGCTCCATTTTTAGGATCGAAAAACTTTCTGAGCATATGAAACAGCACTTGGAAATCCAGAGTTGTAGCCATAATGGCACTGAGCCAAATCACAATCTTATGCTTAGGCTTAGGCTGTTCATTGTCAAACACAATTGGTCCGGCTAACTGAATAGCCACCCACATTTGCCGCTTGTTCTTGACCAAAGGCAGCATGCCTAATTCCTTCCAGATCCATCACAATGTACCGACCTTGGATCATTTCCTTCAAAATAGGGATACACTTCAAAAGATCCAAAAAGGAAAAGATAGATTTAATTCCCTGTTTTTCACACAACTCATTAATTGCCCATTGCCTTCTCTGGACCTGTTCCGGAACTACTCCTGGAATCGATGTTGTCACCTGAGCGATGTCATACAGACTACCTTCTGAATACTCCCAGGAAAACGTATAACTGTTTGGCTTCCATCTACTAGCAATTTCGTCCACCAAATATGATGACAAAGTAACCGGTCGAGTCTGAACCAAATAGAGCTTTTCCATAGTATTCTCCAAAGTTTGAAGTCGTCTCCGCTGCTCCTCTCTCTGAAGTTGAGTGGGCGTCTGTTGAAATGACTCGACAGCATAGTCTGACTGAAAATCTTCTTCCCATCCTTGGGATTTCTTTTTCTGCGGCTTTCCTTGCGCCCTGTCTCTCCTTTTGGCATTTCTTCTCTGATTTGCAATGGCCTGTCTTTGAGCAGGATTTGGCGCTACATCATATGTTCTGACTTTAGGCGCAGAACTTTCCTCATCACTCCAGCCGGAGTGAACTCTTTTGGCCATGAAAATTCCAGAATTTAGATGAAAAGCGCAGAATATAGAATTAACTTGTCCTAAATTACAAAGTGCATATATAACTTCAGTCATATGAAAGTTTCTTTGACAAAATACAATCATTATAATTTTGATTTGGGGAAGGGAAGAAAAGGAGCTTCGGTTGATGGGTAATTGGAGCTGAGGTGCAGGCAACCGAAGGAGTAAAGTGTATGGTAGTAGACATAACTTGACATGGTTGAGATTGATGTACTTTGGTTTCTTCCGTTCCCGTTTCCGTAGGCAACTCTTTTCGTTGCACCATATTAAGCTCTTTATTAACGACTTGAATATCTTCGTCATGATGTTCATTTGCGGTATTATTATTATTATGTTCTTGGTCGGTTTCAGTGGGTTTTAGTACACATTTACGTACGACAATATCATCATCAGTAGCTACAGTATCCTTATCTACAGACGTATCTACAACATCAGTACTAGTGGAAGCAGTTGGATCGTCAACATCTATTTCCAACTCCTCCAAAGTTTCAGGGTTTATATTAGGTAGCAATTTCAAACGATTGACATGTATGACCTTGCTAATGTCACCCTTTTTCATATCACGTAAGCGCACGTTTTGATCAGAAAGGACCTCGACAATTCTATAGGGTCCGTCGTACTTAGGTGCCAATTTAGACATAGTACCCGTAGGTTGTGGCATTTGAGTAATGTTACGCATAACAATTTGACCCACTTCAAAATTCTTCAAACGAACACGTTTATCATACCGCTGTTTTACAAGTTCCGCTTTATCAGCTGTAATTTGAGCTGTAAGATGCCAGTTTTCTGTTAAAGTTCGTATTAAAGACGTCTTATAATTAACAAGAGAAATTACTGGCTTATCAATGTTTTCAAACAACAAATCTTCTGGAACTTGACAGTCCCGACCAAATAACAAAAAATACGGTGTATCTTGAATAGTAGAATGCAATGACTTTCTGTATGCATGCATAGCAAAAGCTAACTTGACATCCCAATCGCGTTGGTTAACATCTACGTACTTCTTAACTATTTCACGTATAGTACCGTTTGCCCGTTCTACTAAACCGTTTGACTGAGGATGGTAGGCAGTGGTACGTAACTTCTTTGTACCCATCAATTTAAAAAGTGCAGTTGTGACTTCTGCCTGAAAATTAGGACCTTGGTCCGTTACGACCTCAGTAGGAACTCCGTATCGTAAAATAAATTCATTCAAAATGATACGTATTAAAGTTTCAGCTTTTTCGTTCCTTAAGGGCCATGCTTCTGTCCAACGGGTAAGTTGATCAATAATTACCAAAACACAAACATTTTGCTTTTTGCTCGTAGGAAAATGCATAACGTCAGCATAAATTCTTTCAAAAGGTTTCGAAACTGGCGGATAAATTTTCATCGGAGCTTGAGGGTTCCTCGGGCCTATCGAAAACTTAGCACAAACAATGCAATTACGTACGTACAATTTCACATCAGTGAACAAAATAGGCCAATAATATCTAGTCGCAACTTTATAATGAGTTTGAGGAATACCCTGATGACCACCAGTATCAATAGCAGAATGGTATTGTTCCAAAATATAATCGCGAAATTTTCTAGGAACACAAATTAAACGTCCTGAACCTTTCTTCCTTTTGGCGTGAATATCAGTAAGCCAGCGATACAAAATACCGTTTTCATATTCAAAGTCAGCTTGACTACTTATTAGAGTCCAAGTTAAGTCATCTTTGGGCAATGTGCCTTTTTCAAGATACGTAATAAAAGAACCAAAATCAGCGTCAACTTTAAGAGCTTGAGCCCATTCATCGTCAGAGTATTTTTCAATAACACAAACTGGCGGGAACATTTCACCCGTTACATCAAATTCATCAGATACGTACTGAAAAGCATTCTTAGCAACAACAGATTTATATTCACCTTCGTCGCTCCGGTCGTTAGTATCAACGACGGAAGTTTGAGGGTTACGAGACAAACAATCTGCTACAGGATTATCTACGCCTTTTCGATGTTCAGTTCGAAAATTAAATTCAGAAAGTACAATAGCCCATTTGGCAATTCGAGTATAGCCTTGATTTCTGGCGTTTGCAAAAATATACTTTAGGGCTTCATTATCAGTATATAAAGTGAACTGTCTATGGCGTAGGTAATGCTGAAAATGTTTACAAAACTAAAAACTGCAAGACCTTCTAATTCCACAATTTTATAGCGTTTTTCTGCACCAACTAAAGATCGACTAGCATACGCAATAGGTTTAGGCTTTTTCTCTCCAAGTTGGTCCTGTTCTAACACTGCACCAAGACCCACGACACTAGCGTCTGTTGTCAAAATAAAAGGTTTATCCCAGTCAGGGTATGCAAGAACTGGTGCGTTTACTAAAGCCTGTTTTAGGGTTTCAAAAGCTTTTTGACATTGATCGTTCCAATGAAAACCTTCATCTTTTTCAACAAAACGTTCATTGGTGCCGCAATAGAACTAAAGTTACATATAAATCTCCGATAATAACCTGCCATACCTAAGAAACCACGTAGCTGTTTAATGGTAGTAGGTACTGGAAAATTTTGAACCGCAGTCACTTTACGCGGATCTGTTTCAATACCCTTTTCGGAGATAGAATGTCCTAAATATTCAACCTTTTTGCGGAAAAACACGCACTTTTTCATTTTCAAACGCAAACCATGATCTGATAGATTTTGAAAAACCACTTCTAGCATTTTTAGATGGTGAGATTCGTCGTTAGAAGGAATTAACAAATCGTCGATATAAACTGGCAATTCTGTGAAAATTCGTTCCATAATTCTTTGAAAAGTCGCAGGGGCATTTGTCAAACCAAAAGGCATGACATTGAAATGAAACAAGCCCATATGTGAAATAAACGCGGTCTTTTCCTTATGAGGCTGGAACATCTCGATTTGCCAATAACCGCTATTTAAATCCAAAGTTGAAAAGAATTTCCCTTTACTGAACATATCTAGAATTTCATCGATTTTTGGTAAAGGATAGCGGTCTTTTCTTGTTATTTTATTCAACTGGCGATAATCAATGACAAATCGGGTTGTTCCGTCCTTTTTGCCTACAAGCATGCACGGTGAAGACCATTGACTATCTGATGGAACACAAATGCCTTGTTCTAACATTTTCTTGATGTGCTTTTCGATTTCAGCCCTTTCCACAGGGTTCATCCTATATGCTTTTGCTGTTACTGGACCTGCCATTCCTGTATCGATGAGATGTTGTCCTGTGCTGCATCTTCCAAGATTCTCTGGTGTAGCAAACACATGTACGTACTTACGTAGTAGTTCTTTGAACTTACCTTTAGCTTTTTCTGAACATTCGAACTTGTCCAATTGAGCTTCCTTGAGAAATTGTTCGTACAGTTCTTCTGGTGTAGGTTCCTTTGTCGCGTTTTGCGTTTCTGAGACGTTGAAGGTGTATCCACGTACGTATTTTCAGCAGTTGCAGAAAAAATTTCAGCTTTTACAGACTTAGGTAGATCATCTTCACATACGTACTCCTTTTCAAACCACGTATCACTCAACTGTAGAAACGATTCCTTGCCTTGACGATTTTTTACAGAAACTAAGTCGTCTGCATAGGCTAGTACCATTCCAGGATGTAAAGTCATAGGCTCTTCGCCAAAATTCCACACTCTGATTTCTTGGGGTTTTCCCCTTTTGAGATAATTCCTGGAACAACATAGCAATCGTACTTTTCCAAAATACTCATAGAATTTCGCACTAGCTTAGGCGATTCTTCAAACCGTGAAGGCCAAGGAGCTATTTTCGTATTTACAATTGATGATTTCGTACGTACAAAGGGTAAGTCCCACTCATCATCAGTCAGGTCAATTTTTGGTTGACTGTCCTCACAAGTTATAGTAACCCATGCCTCAGAGTTCGCTGGAATAGTAGTTCCTACTCGTAGACAAATATTCGAAACAGCTGGCTGTGCTTTTCCAATAGTTTGCAAAATACTACTAATTTGCGGTGCCCCCAGCAACGGAACTTCTTTAAACAAAGGATGGTAAACTGAATGGCGTCCCATGAGCATTGACCAGTTGTAAAAAGATAGAAAATCCATACCAAGAAGTATGTCATAAGGACAAAATTCACTTATTAAATACTCATGAGTCCATCTGTAGCCTTGAAAAGAAAGTTCAAATTTCACTGTACCAGAAAAATTGATGGCTGTTCCGTTAGCTGCAGTAGCTTGTTCACAAGCACCTTCACAAAAAGTTAAACTTTCCGGGCATTTTTGCTTTAGATGTTCCACAAAATTTTGAGAAACCACAGAAATATTAGCGCACGTATCAATAAGAGCCAAAGTATTTACACCTCCCACTGATGCTACTATCAGCGGTGAGTGAACCGGTGGAATTTTGGTCTGAGCACCGAAAAAATACTGATCCTGATGCACAAAAGCCGCTAAATAGTTTCGATTATTCGTCACGAAGTCAGTTTTAGGTGCCTTTTCTGGCGAATTAACATGATTCACAGAATTCACAGGATTGACTTCAAAATTATCATTTTCCAAATCTGACGTTTCAGACTGACTTTGGTCTGACTGTGAACTTTCAGAAGAATCATACTCAAAAAGAAATCTTCCAGGGAAATCTGGGTCTGGAATCTTATGAGAACGTCGTTTCTGAACAGATTTCACCTTTTTATTTGAACGAAGAATTCGACTTGATGATGAGCTAGGTTCGTCTTTTCGTTTGTTATCGTCATTAGTTTCCCTATCCACATTCGAAAATGAATCTTTCGCTGCACTTTCCTCGGAATCAGGTGCCTCATCAATTGTTCTGAGTCGATTTAATCGTGTAACTAGTTGGTCTTGAGACATATTCAACGTTGTTTCCGTTCCATTTGCTGTATTTGCATTTTTCGTCTCTGACTTTTTGTATTTTGAGGCATCTGACAATTTTTGCAGCATTAGTTGTACAGGTTTCATCTTTCTTGTTTGAATTCGTCAGAACTAGGTCACCAGTGTCAGTGACGTGAACCGTCGAATTCCTACCTACAGATGATTCCTGACTACCTACCCCAGCTACCCTAGCACTAGGTACTTGCTGACTTGCTGTTGTCCCTTGCTGTGTCACATATTGGCGCCAATTTGTACTTGGGAGAGCGGCAGAGTTTCCCCTTGAAAACCTGCTGTTTTCCCAAATACGCGCACTTTGGTTTTGATTTGTTGTGTTGTGTTGTTGTGTTGTGAAAGGTTGTGGCACTGCAAGATAGCATTAGCATTTCCATTGTTGCCACCAGCTGGAGTTCGGGTAGTACCTGAACCCGTACCATACGTGTTTTGGGAAGGGGGGCGCACGTTCCAATTTCTGAAATTTCGTGGCCCTCCACGAAAATTTGGTACACGTGGAGCAGAATACTGATTTCTAGAATAATTCTCCCGACTATAGGCGTAGTAGCGGGAATTATTCTGATAGTTTGCATTTCCGTTGTATGTATTTCGAGGAAATGTAGAAAAACCTCTTCTAAACGTTCTATTCTGAATTCTACCAGAATTTACAGGAAAAAGTGGAATCAACGGCTGAGATAAAACATTCTGTACACGTTGCTGTTGATTCTGCTGTACATTATGGCCATTCTGAGGAGATCGAGGAAAAAGGGGTGGGGGGTTAGGGCTATTTAAAGCCTCCACCAAGGTACGTATATCCAAATTTTGCAATAACCTTTGCAATTCCGACTGTAAAAGATTTCTGGGGTTTTCCGTAGAATTTTGAGATCTAGAACCCCGAGTAACATCCGCATACGTAGGTGTAAAAACTGTACAAATCTGATTAGCACTTAAAACCTTTTGATCCTTAAAAAGTTTCGAGAGACCCTCCAAACAATTTGGGGTTTATTCCGACATTAAATTGACTTGCGGATTTTTCTGCGTTATATACGTACTTGGCTTTCTGGGTGGGGATCCTACTGCGGAGGGGCACCCCCGGAATTTGCTGTGCTCCCCGCTTGCTGAAAATTCTGCAGAAAATTCACCAACTGCCTAGTAGGGTCCATCTCCTGTTGGACAGGGGTGAGGAAATTTACGCCATTTTGACGATTTGTGCGAAAAACCCGACCACTAGGGTCCACAAAAACGTTCGCATTTTGATTCCGGTTATTGGAATTTCCTCCCCGACGGCCTCCTCGACCGTTATAGTTTCCTCGGTTTCCTCTATTCCAAATTCGGCCAGAATTTTGATTGGAATAGTCCGCGATAATCCGTCTAGTCCGCGATAATCCGTCTAAGCCTAGAGCGCATTGCGGCGAAATATGGCCAGGATTCCCACATTTGTTGCAAATCCTCTGATCTTCGGCCTTTTCGTCAGTAGGTTTTTCCTTCGATTCTGTAGATGCCTGTACGGCATTTACCGCACCAGAAGCTGAGCTCGTAGAGGGTTTTTCTGAGCCCTCTGGCTCACCTTTCGTAGCTTCGAGAAACAAATCCCTCTGAGCATTTCGAATTTTGACCTTTTTCAGTTCCTCTTCTAATTCCTTGAGTTTCAAGTCTATAGGATCTAATTTCTCCGTTTCGTCCGAAGAAACCGTACAAACTTTCGCCTTAGATTTTCCCCGTTTTGATCTTTTCCGGGTTTTTTCTGCCTTTTCAGATTTTTCAGACTTTTCCGATTTATCCGACTCGGCTGAGTCAGAGTCGCATTCCTCTTCGACACGCGAAAGTTGGACCACGATTTTTCGCAGCTTCACCATTGTATGTCCCCAACTTTCCAGATCAGAAAGTAGCGAAACTCCAACGCTTTTGAGACCTTTTCTGAGTTGCTCGAAAATATATACTGCCCTTTCGTCATCAGTGGCCCTGGGAAATGCCTTTCTAGCCAAAATGTCCAAATCTGACACAAAATCCTGAACATTTTCGCTGGATTTTTGAGTACGTACATAAAATTGCCTAGAATGTTCCACGGCAGTTTTCTGAACTGGCTCAAAAAGCGTTTTTAGGAGTTCAACCATCTCCCTGTACGTACCAGGCATTCCCAAAGAAGAAAGTCTATGGATAACTTTTTCACCCAATTTTGCCAATAAAATTGAGTAAAATTTATCTTCGCCGATATCGTTTGCCTTCGCAATGGCCTCAAAACTTATTATCCATTCGTCGGGAGTTAGAGAGGTTTCCCTCCTGTTATAATTACTCAAACCCTTAAAAAGAGTTATTAAATTCTTCAATTCGGCCATTTTTTGTTCTCTTTCTTCACGTAAACGAGCTTGTAATCGCGTTTCCAGATTTCTATTTACCACGTAGATTTTCTCGATTGTATCAGAAACTTGGTCAAAAATCTCCCAAATGCTGCCAAAACTCGTATCAGAAATATCTTCTTCTGGAATTACTTCAATGGCGGGAAAATTTTACCAAAAATTATCAAAAAGTTAGATACGTACACAAAAAAATGGCAAAAATCGTCGACAAATTGCTTCAAAAAACAAAATAAACGTTCCTGATTACATCGCAGGTAGGGGGGGGTTGGGATTATTGTTATGGAGGACATTTGCGATGATAATTGACAAATTTTCAACAATATGTCCAAAAATTGGTAATTTGGGGAGAGGGTGGGGGGGTACAAAATCAAGTCAAAATTACGTTTTTGACACAAAAATCAGTCGAAAATCCTCCTAGAACGACGGTTTGCGCCTAGGACGGTCGTAATTTGAAGCAATTCGGCCTAAAAATCGTTCAAAAATCGATTTCTGGGTCGATTGGGGGGTTTCGAAATTTTATCCTAAAATTTCCGAAACTTCGAAATTTTGGCGATTATGGGTCCCCAAAATTATACCACGCTTGGGGGGTTCCCAAAAAATTATTCGGCCAAAAATTTACCAAAATTCAACGAAATTTGACCTTAGGGGGGGTTTGGGTGGGTCAAAATTTTGCCCAAAAAGTGCCTAAAATTGCAAAAATCTAGCAATTACGGGTCCCCAAAAATTATACAACACTTGGGGAGTACCCACAAATTTTATTTAGGCCAGAATTTGTAAAATTTGACAAAATTTGCCCTTGGGGGGGTACAAAAACTACCAAAATGTAACGATTTTTTGCAAAAAATTTGCAAATAATGCTCCAAGTTCAGCTTCTGTTGCTTTCCTTCGTGTCAAGGTTTCTCAGTATCGAGAAAATTCGACACAAAGGTTGTGGAAAAACACCCACCCCAATAAATCGCAAAATTAAGTTCAAAAATCGTTTTTGAAAATTCACGAAATTTGAAACTTTTTCAATTTAGCAAACCGGACAGTGGTCCTGTCACGGTCGCCAAATGTTAACTACCGGTTTACTGTCCGGTAACTAAACCGGCACTTAGATGGCGAATCGAATGCAGGTTCTACTAAAGTCCTAACCTAAGGTGCAACTCGCAAAGAAAGAAAGTATATCCCTAACTGATCTTCCCTAATTAAAAGATAAAGTAGGCATGGTATTTACTTGAACTTACGGTTGGTTTAATAAAGCATAATATATGGAAGGCAATATTGACCATAAAGTGGCACTACTGGCCGCAGCACATATGGAAGAACAAACGATACTGATTACATAAGCAATTAAGCTACCTTATATAAGCTAGATGGTTGCTGTTTAAGTCTGATACATTGATCATTCACGAAACACAAGTAGAGTAATTTGGGGCGGATTAACAGTTAGTAAAGTAGGTTTTTAACATTACTGTAGCTTCGGGTTTTAAATTTGTTTAACCTTTTTGTCTAATTTCAATTTTGCAAATTTCTTGATTTTATGGGTTTCTGTTAATTTCCATGAGCTACCAGCAATATATGAAACATTTTCAATTTTCAAGTTTATGCACTCCGCGACCCTGTCGTATGTAGTTTGCTGAAATTTGCACTTTTTTATCAATACCATATCTATCTAAGATTAGATGAGTATTAAAGGTTAAAAATACTCGAAGGGAGGGAAACCATCGCTTAAGCAGTGTTTGTAGTAAGCTGCCGATGGGTTTGTAGACGTAGCCTCAACTCTAAAGTGAAAGAAAATACACCTACACATAGAATTCCATGATCGAACACTCCAAATGCAGCAACGAAACCAAACTGTTTGTTAATTTCAATCGCGCTGTCGAATTACGTATATCTAAGCTGCACAAGCTCTAAATGGAATACCGACTGCGGTGAGATGTGTACAAACATTGTGAATTGAAAACTGGATTTGTGCATAGAATTCAGGGTTAGTATTCAAAAGTTTGCGGTCGCAAAATAACCCTGAGGGCTGCGGTCGCGGCCAGACAAAGTGTGTCCATGTCCAACTCTGCGCCCGCCGAATGTGAATTTGAGAATCAGCGTAAATCTAGGCCAGCGTCAGATCTTTTATAGGTAAGCCAATGCTAGTGGTTCCCCGTAGATATTGCAGGATTCTTTTCAAAGCTGCCCAATACGAATCATCAGGGTTTGACTTAAAGAAACGACTCCCACTAAGGCGGACAAATCTGGGAGAATGGCAATAACGGCTTAAAGCAAACCGCCAGCAGCTGATTGGTAGTAACACTTTAAGCTCTATCAAAAAATTTCGAACCCGAGTTCTTTCTGAAGTTTCGAATCAGAGCTTTTCTGAAGTTTAGAATCAGGGATCCGCCGGTGTGGAAACTTGCTTGCTGTTCTGCATACCAAACATTTTCAGCACTTTTTCCGACACATCTCTTCTGATTCATTTCTCGACATCGTATTTAATCTCAACCAACACCAAGATAATAATCCGCACATGTCTTTTACTTAGCAGCAAATCCTGTGTTCTCTGTAATGTATCTTTGTTTTTTGAGGCTACAAGATCGTCAACGTAGAGTGTCAAAATAATCCTTTCTTCTTGATCATGCTTCAAGTAGATACTGTAGATGATGAGATTCGATCGTCTTAAAATTTGATCTTCTGAGAACTCATCTGTCGCCATATTCCAGGTGCATTTTTGATGAAAAAACATGCTGAGTACATTTTGAATCTTTACGGTGTGGTCTTAGCAAATCATCTTCAAATATAGTCATGTTTTAGATGACTATTTCGTTGCTTTGAACTCAAAACCTTGCGCTGTTTTGGCTCAATGTTAGAACACTCTTCCTACGGCTCTAAAGTAATCACATGAAGTGAGAGCTAAGAAATGCAAAGAAAATCATTCAAGTCGTTTAGTTGCAGCTTTGCTCAGCCGTGCTGTCTCATGACACCTGTTTGTTCAGCTGCATCTGGCATTGAATTGCGCTTACTTTTTCGCCAACACGATTTTCTTAAATACGATCAAGTCCCAGTTCTGTTCATTCTCAGCTTGATCCTTGTAACGTTATGGCAAACCTTCTTTGTGCAGTTGTACTCCTCGCTGTCTGCATCAGCACTGCATATGGTGAGTTTGAATGTACTCTAGATGACAGCAGATTGTATTGTGCAATGTTAAAATGACGGGATTTATCTATCCAAACTTAATTGTCGTTTTAATTTACTATTCGCTTTTGAATCATAACAAATAGCAACTTGAATACGAAACATTAACCTACATAACTATATAGAGTCCATTATAACTCAGAGCGGCTTCAAGCGTGTCCTTGTGAGAGTGATCTGACACAACAGTTGAGTACAGAATTGTAGTCAGTTGCGTGGGACATTCGTCACCGTATAGATGAGATCGAGAGTGGCCTGATCGCAAGCGCTTCCATAACGTTTGTGTTAGTTATGTACTCTTTACCAAACTGCACTAGAATAAAACAGATAACCCGTCTAATATTTTCTCAAAATAAGTAAGTAAGTAAGTTAGATATTCTTGGCAAATAGTTATTCTAGTGTTCTTCTCATATTTTAGCAGGTCATGCATTTCACGTAGAAAACCGATGCCCTCACAATGTCCACGTGTTTACCAACAGTAAACAGTATAACGTTAATCGAGGTGGCAGAGTCACTATCCCAGTTCCTGCACATTGGTCGGGGCGACTTTGGGGTCGAAGATCCCTTGGGCACCAACCATACAAGGATACTCTGGTTGAGTTCACCTTCGATGGCCACGGTAACCAAGACTACTACGATATCAGCTTGGTTGATGGGTACAATTTGCCTGTTTCTGTGGAGCCGAAGCCTGGAACCTTCACTTCTGGACCGGGTCAGTACTACTGCAAGAAGGCTCAATGTAAAATGGATTTGAACAGGCAATGTCCTCAACAACTAAAGTACAGTGAAAATGGTCAAGTGGTTGCCTGTCAAAGTGCTTGTGAGAAATTTCATCAGGATATCTACTGTTGTGCCAATCGACACGATCGACCAGAAACCTGTCAACTCAAGGATTGGCCTGTCAATTACGCTGGGCAGATCAAAGCCATTTGTCCCGACGCCTACAGCTACGCCTACGACGATCAAGCGTCTACATACACTTGCCGCAGCAACGGAAACCAAAACTCCCAATACAACGTCGTCTTCTGCCCCTGAAACGTTTAAGTGTTATGACGTTGAAACAACATGGTCAAAGTTGTAGTTCCATCAATAAAATCATTGTAGTTATTTTTGATGTTGACTGAACATTTTAGGCTCTCGTCTGGACCCGTTTATGCTGTCTTTCCGTAAGGAGCATGCGGTCAATTGTAGTTACGTTTAAAATCTATGCCAGTAGCAGTTATTATTATCAGTTGCAGTTAGCGATAATTAAGTGCATCACCTAACCTACAAGCATTATCCGTGGGAATATTACTTCTGTTTACCTTTATATTGAATGTCGATATCTGTCTTCTATTAGCAGAAGCAAAAACAAGCAAATGTAGAAGACGGCAAGTATTTAAAACGACAAGTCAATAACTTAGTTTCACTAGTTTCACTCCTTGTATTCGAGCTATGTATGGAAGCAGAAGAGGTTGGAAGGAGAAGGCGACTGAGAACTTACAGGCTGTCGGAGGCTAAACTTAGAAATTACACTGAAAAATCAAACTTATGTCGGGACCGAAACTTACTAAACTTAATTATTAAGACAAATCAGAACAAGGTAGCAATCGTTTGACTAGGGATTACTTAATTGAAAATGTGTTAGATTTTCATGGTTTCAAGTTGTGGCTGAGTCATACCGGCATAATGGCTCACATAAGCTTGTTGTACTTGAAAAAGTTTGTCTTTTGAGGGAAAACGTAATGTAGGCGGCTTTTAGGAGTAACTTCTGCAAGTGAAGCAAGTTCTCTCAGCTTTCTCTGTAGCTTTTGCGCCAGGCAGTCGAAATCTCAGCGAAAGAGAGAGAATGGACAAATGGATGTTAAGTGGACAGCAGAGAAAACAATTAAGATGAAGCGTAGTATACCAGTTGAACTTGCTATTTGGCCAGAATAGGCCTAACATCAGAACGAACGAACATATCTGCGAAAAATTTAGAAACGTAGGCAGTCTCTAAGCCAAGCATTCTTTTCTTTTTTAGTTCGGACTCAACCACCGGTTAGGCACTGTAGTAGGCCTGTAAGGTGCTGCTCTCCGCAGTCCATTTGTAAAAGGCGGACAAGAAGCGGAGCAGCGAAGATCACGGATAGAAAACGTGATCCCCAAGCCAAGCCGGCGTGCGGTTATTGGTCAAATTCAGATTAACTGAATTTAGCCTCGGTCGCCCCCAAGGCAACCTGCGTTGTCCGTTAGCAACACAGGCTGCCCCCCGTTTACCTATAGCGACGAAGTTTTTGGCTGAAAACTATTTGTGCCTGCTCGGAAAGCATGGGTAGAAAAAAGGCTGAAGCCAAGCATTGAAAGTATATGGTTAAAACCGCATGTGGGCTATCGCGAAAGCGTCATCTAAACAGTCGCTACAATTTGTGCTCGAATTAAAAGCCTAATTAAGTTCAATGTAGAGTTGTTGGCCGGTCATCACTCATGGCCATCATGATATAGTTTGCTATACAGAACCCCATGTAAATGTAGGCATTATTCACTGCGAAAACTTCTGTAAAATGCATCAAAAATAGGGCAAAACCGGTTCCGTCCGGCCTGTTTTGACCGGCCGGTTGGCTTGTTCGACCGGCCGTTGGCATTACTCCACCAGCTGGAACAGGCCGGAAGGTACCAGTTTTGCCCAATTGCCGCCTCAGCCACAATCCGGCCGAGCATTAAAACTGGTTTAATGTCCCAGTTGCTTGTGCTCTGGTTGCTAAATTGGAAGAATGCCAGTGTAGAATAAATTCACGTTCCTAGATCAGCAATTTTCAGTTTAACAAAAATAAAGTAAATAAAATAAAATTCGTTAATTTCTGCGTACTCCAGTTCCTCTGTCGATGCACAGCCCTCATCATTTACAGTCGCAGCCAAGTAAACGGAGCATAACTTCAACTAATTGACATCGCTGTTGCGTCGTCGAAAGGAAAGCCTTGACCACGAAGATCATTTAACAACAGATAACTTGAATTTGTTGCATTTGCGGGCAATGGTCCAAGAAAAAATGTTCATGACAATGAGAGCTTTCGGTTGATATAAAATTTAACATACTTCGAAGAAATCAAGTCTGGGTAAGGAAAGGTAAGGAAAGGAAAGGTTCAATCAAAGGTTAAATTACAATAGCCAAAGGACTTGGATAGATATCAAATCAAAAATACTCAAAAATTAATGTTCATATTCTGCCTAATTCACTCATTTTATTAATGTTTTATGTTCAATGTTTTTATGTGTTAACATTACATCATGAGGCGACCAGCGGCGAAACCTAATTCGTGTTTTTCATATTTTTATTTTTATTTTATAAAATTTCTAAAACACCTGGTTCCACTCCACCGATGAGCCAGCCGCCTGTATCGTGGATTCTGGTGTACAGTAGGGCGGTGATGCCCTACTGTCATATTTTATTATTATTTAAAAAGATTCTTTATCCAAAATTAGTCCGAACTTATGTATCTCGTTTTTGTCAAAATTGCCCCGATAGTTTATAAATTGTGTTTGAAATATTGTAATTGTATGTCTTTTTGCAAAGATAGATCAGCAATTTGTCAGTTTGGTTTCGAAATTCTCTCAAAAGTCTCATCTAAAATTTGATTGGCTGGGCAAGTCACGTGTGATCGCGTGATTGCACGTTCTCTCGTTACTTTCAAAAAGCCCAGTCAGTCTTAGTTTAGCGCTTGAATTGGTCGGTCGGTTTTTCGTGTTTTCTTTCTCTTCAAAATTCTGTCTATCTATATTCTGCACGGTTACTTGGGGGCCTTGAGCGTTCTTGAAATTCGGGTTAGAAGAGTAAAGAACCTCTAACCTGGTGATAGGTTAGACAAGGACCCCAAGGCTTGCTAACGGGGCATTTAGTAAACCCCTATATTCGCGCTGCCTATTATTTATGGTATATTTCATGCTCTAATTCTGCTGTCATTTCTTTGGATGTTCCTGTCAATACTGTAAGTGTAAATCGAAATTTCTGTCATCTATATAAACCCCCCCTCCAGTCTTTATTAAATATTGTATCACGGCCACTTGGCCTTTTGTATTTTAGCGTTGCCTAGTTTCGGTAAGTAGGGACATTAGGGCTTAGATTAGGGGTAATTTAGCGGGGCTGAGCTTAAGTTTCACGATAATTGGGTTTTAATTGGCGAGGCTTGTCGAGGTCGGCCTGGAAAATTATCTCCAGTCCGGGTTGCGTATCCAGCCTAAAGCGCACAGCACCCCCGTAAAGGTCTTTGGTCGCCCATCTATCTATTCCTTGGGGCCAAAACTTTACAATAGGCTGCCAGTTTCGGCCTCCACCTCGCCAATTTTTGTAAAATTTTACGTACGTTTCGTGTATTTTGTGGGGAAAATATTTTCCGGAACCAGTGAAAATATTTTCGATTTTTCTGGAACCAGAAAAATCCAGGCCCACTAGGTATTTTTCCGGGTTAGGAAAAATCCTGTACGTACTATTTAGGGATTATTTTGTATTTGTCTCGTCGTATTGTGTAAATTTTGTTAAATTTGGGGGTAAAATTTCCAATTTTTCCCTGGGGTCCTAATTCACTTTTGTCTCAATTTCTGGTCATATTTCGGGGTTTTTCTTCCATTTTGTGGGTACTTGTTGTATTACTGTCGTAATTTTGTCGAAAATTTTGGCCTGTTTACTGCGTGTCCCTGCCATTTTTTGAGGGATACGTACGTATTTTTGGCGTAAACTAGGACATATTGTCGGTAATTCTACGTATTTTTTGTCGTATTTTGGGCCATTGTTTGTGCGTATTGTCCAATTCTTGTTGATACGCACATTTTTCTGGCCAATATTACCCAGTTGTACCTAGTTCTGTAGGTTTTTCGGTGTATTTTGTCAACCAGTTTTTAACCAAAACCAGTCTTTTTTACGTACTTTTTCCACTTAATTTCGGTTTTGTAGTTAATTTCTCTCATATTAGATCTCACGTACGTACTAATTTTAATCCTACACCAGTTTCATACGTATTCAGGTTAGGCCAATAATGATAACTAGAAACCAGGCGGCTGCTCAAACGGAGGACCCAGGAACCTCTGAGTCCTCCGCCCAGGCAAATGTCCCCGAAGATGGGGTCGAGCAGCCTCCAAACCCGGATCTGGCACCTGATCCGGCGGATTCCTCGGTCATAGAGGAATCTGCACCTCAAGCGGGGGCAGTGGCCAACCCGCCTGGCTCCGAAAACCCGGGGCGGTCTTCCGCCCAGTCGTCTGACGGCGCCTGGCGGACCGATTTTACTCATCGGGCTGATGAGTTGGGCCGGCTTATGGACGGAAATAGGACCCACGTTGAGCGGTACGGGTATTTACCGCTACGTGAGCCCACATCGGACGAAGCAGGCGCTTTGGTCAGCCAGGCAGAAAAGTCAAGGATTCTTGACTTTTACTGTCATCACCAGCGGTACCCCCCCTTGACGCCGGCCCAACAGAAATGGTTGGGCTTACCACCCCCACGATCTGCGGCACCTGGTGAAGATGCTGGAATCTTGCTGGCGGGCCGCCGGCATGCAGAGGAACAGGCCTATCTCCGCCAGAGGGGTTTCTTTCCCCTACCTAGGCCGCATGCGCCCCCTCCTGTGCCGGAGTCGGCACAGACCCCAATTCCTGGCCTTACACCGGATTTGGTGTCTGCCTTGCGGTTGTGCGCATACGACCTGCTGGCCAAGCTGGACCCCCAACTGGGCCCCAAACCCGCCGGCGTAATTCAGAGCCGGACCCAGCTCCGCTGATTCGGGAACAGAATCAGCCTGACCGGCCCGGCTCCGACGAGCCTTACGTGTGGGACGACGAAGAAGGTACCCAGCTAGGAGCTAGCAGGGACCCACCCCCACAGCAGGAGCCTAAGCCGTCTCCTGCTCGCAGTTACCGGAGCTCAGCTTATTTACAACTGACTCCCCCAGCTGGTGGCCCTGTCAGACCACCATCTAAATCAGAGCCGAAGGAATCTCTTCCGGCTAAGGAAATGGTGGATGTGGGCACTGACCCCATGCCACCACCGGATAATAAGGTGGTACCTTGGGTCAATCCGCTGGCCCGCCTAGTCAGAGTCCCACAAACTAGGACTATGTCACCGGCGGAATATCAGGTATGCCGGTCCCTCATTACCCAGTGGCTGGCTGACCTGCCGGACGTCACATGGGGAGCACTGGATCAGTACTACCCGGAATTGTGCGCCGACTTGCTCAGCCTCTGGCCCTCTGAAAGAGAGGACCCGGATGCTGGGCCCTTGCCATTCCAGCAATATGAGGCCCAGCCAGAACAGCCTCATGCAGATGAAGCCGGGTTGGCTAATCTGCCCTTCCCTCAGCAGCCTGTGTATTGGCCGTCACGACCTAGGGCTAGGTCGGTGCCAACTAGGGTTGAGGCTGAGGCTGAACTTAGACGACCGGGCGGTCGGTCTCCCCTCAAAATTGAACAAGCCCCGTCGGAGAAATCAGCCTCTCCGCCCATAGGTCGACGTTGGCCTGTGGCTCGCCGGCAGGAACCTCGGACAGAGGTTCACGCCCCCCAAACGGCTGGTCCCCACAATACCGTGGCACTAGCCAAGCCTACCCAGTTTGACCTCACCCGGCAATGGGGTGAGTATCTGAAAGGCTTCAAGGGCATGAAGCTCTTTCAGGGATCTCAAAGTCCAATTAAATTCACGAGTTGGCTAAATAACTTCGTCGCAACGGCCAACATGCATCAGGTGCCAAGCGAGCTCTGGCACCGGTTACTGTGGACCATGGTGGACGATAACGTAAAGGAGGCATTGAGTCCACACCCGCCTTCCACTTATGAAGACTTTATCGTGGTGCTCCGCCAATTGTATGAACCGCTTCCTACTACCGTAGAACAATACGCAGAACAGTTCTACAGGAAGCAGCAACAGCCTAACGAGCGAGCACACGATTTTGTCGCGGCATTGCGACTGCTCGCTGCTAAAGCTTTTCCACTCGAGATGCCTCTGGAGAGGGAAAAGAAGATCTGTGCCCAGTTCTGCCGGGGTTTACGGCAGGACCTCAGAAAACGGATTGGCGGAGCTCTAGCTTTGGCCTCATGTCCAGTTTTGGCCTCATGCTCGGGAGAATGAGCTGGTCAACCGTGCCCTGCATATAGCGGAGACGGTAGAAACTGAGATGGCTGAGGAAGCCCCAGTCCAAGCTTTTGCGGTACAGCAGCCGCCACAGCAGCAGCGTGCGGGTGTGCACCAGCCTGCGGGGGGCCAAGCTCAGGCCTCACCTAATCAAGGGGACCAACACCAAGGACAGGAATTGTGCTTCCTGTGTACGCAACCAGGCCATCGGTTGCGTCAATGCCCTACGTATCTGGCCGGCGTGCAGATATTTGGCGCTGACCACCCACAACGGCAAAGGATCTTTGCTCGTTTAGGGGGCAATGCCAATAGGCCTAACCCGGCCGCTCCAGCAGCGAATAACGGTGGGAATAACCGTTATAATAATAATAACCAGCCAGCTGGACGAGGCCGGCGGTGGGGCCGCGGTATCATAGGCCCACTACGTTATGAGGGTTTCCCGGACCAGGGAAACGCCCAGCAGGGGCACGGGCAGTAGAGTCTGACTCGTGTCCCTCCCAACCCATGGCCGTAGTTAACATGATTGTTGCCCCTACCCCACCTATCGGGTCGATGGGTCCTTCCCCTTTTAACCCTCCCGAGTTCCCAGAACCCCGATTCTGGGACAGTGATGACTCGGATGGGTGGCCAGCGATGTCTGGTAACCCGGAAGTGGCTGCAAAGGACGGGTGTGTCCTGCAGCCTGAGGCATACACTAGACCCGGAACCCAGCCCTTGACATTCGTACAGGATACGTACGTTTGTACTTGCAAGAAATGCAAGAAGAAACTCCAGAAGCGGAAAAACAAAGAGAACTAGATCCCACCTCGGCAGGTGGTACTAGACAATGGAGGCTTCCCGGGGGGCGGAGGCCTCTTCTTTGATGGAAATGGCATACCTCGGCCCCATAAATTCTGGAACCGCTGGCGAAAGACGGTGAAGCCTTTCGGTTTTGCTCGAAAACATATACTGCCCTTTCGTCATCAGTGGCCCTGGGAAATGCCTTTCTAGCCAAAATGTCCAAATCTGACACAAAATCCTGAACATTTTCGCTGGATTTTTGAGTACGTACATAAAATTGCCTAGAATGTTCCACGGCAGTTTTCTGAACTGGCTCAAAAAGCGTTTTTAGGAGTTCAACCATCTCCCTGTACGTACCAGGCATTCCCAAAGAAGAAAGTCTATGGATAACTTTTTCACCCAATTTTGCCAATAAAATTGAGTAAAATTTATCTTCGCCGATATCGTTTGCCTTCGCAATGGCCTCAAAACTTATTATCCATTCGTCGGGAGTTAGAGAGGTTTCCCTCCCGTTATAATTACTCAAACCCTTAAAAAGAGTTATTAAATTCTTCAATTCGGCCATTTTTTGTTCTCTTTCTTCACGTAAACGAGCTTGTAATCGCGTTTCCAGATTTCTATTTACCACGTAGATTTTCTCGATTGTATCAGAAACTTGGTCAAAAATCTCCCAAATTCTGCCAAAACTCGTATCAGAAATATCTTCTTCTGGAATTACTTCAATGGCGGGAAAATTTTACCAAAAATTATCAAAAAGTTATATACGTACACAAAAAAATGGCAAAAATCGTCGGCAAATTGCTTCAAAAAACAAAATAAACGTTCCTGATTACATCGCAGGTAGGGGGGGGGTTGGGAATATTGTTATGGAGGACATTTGCGTTGATAATTGACAAATTTTCAACAATATGTCCAAAAATTGGTAATTTGGGGAGAGGGTGGGGGGGGGGTACAAAATCAAGTCAAAATTACGTTTTTGACACAAAAATCAGTCGAAAATCCTCCTAGAACGACGGTTTGCGCCTAGGACGGTCGTAATTTGAAGCAATTCGGCCTAAAAATCGTTCAAAAATCGATTTCTGGGTCGATTGGGGGGTTTCGAAATTTTATCCTAAAATTTCCGAAACTTCGAAATTTTGGCGATTATGGGTCCCCAAAATTATACCACGCTTGGGGGGTTCCCAAAAAATTATTCGGCCAAAAATTTACCAAAATTCAACGAAATTTGACCTTAGGGGGGGGTTTGGGGGGTCAAAATTTTGCCCAAAAAGTGCCTAAAATTGCAAACATCTAGCAATTACGGGTCCCCAAAAATTATACAACACTTGGGGAGTATCCACAAATTTTATTTAGGCCAGAATTTGTAAAATTTGACAAAATTTGCCCTTGGGGGGGTACAAAAACTACCAAAATGTAACGAATTTTTGCAAAAAATTTGCAAATAATGCTCCAAGTTCAGCTTCTGTTGCTTTCCTTCGTGTCAAGGTTTCTCAGTATCGAGAAGATTCGACACAAAGGTTGTGGAAAAACACCCACCCCAATAAATCGCAAAATTAAGTTCAAAAATCGTTTTTGAAAATTCACGAAATTTGAAACTTTTTCAATTTAGCAAACCGGACAGTGGTCCTGTCACGGTCGCCAAATGTTAACTACCGGTTTACTGTCCGGTAACTAAACCAGCACTTAGATGGCGAATCGAATGCAGGTTCTACTAAAGTCCTAACCTAAGGTGCAACTCGCAAAGAAGGAAAGTATATCCCTAACTGTTCTTCCCTAATTAAAAGATAAAGTAGGCATGGTATTTACTTGAACTTATGGTTGGTTTAATAAAGCATAATATATGGAAGGCAATATTGACCATAAAGTAGCACTACTGGCCGCAGCACATATGGAAGTACAAACGATACTGATTACATAAGCAATTAAGCTACCTTATATAAGCTAGATGGTTGCTGTTGAAGTCTGATGCATTGATCATTCACGAAACACAAGTAGAGTAATTTGGGGCGGATTAACAGTTAGTAAGGTAGGTTTTTAACATTACTGTAGCTTCGGGTTTTAAATTTGTTTAACCTTTTTGTCTAATTTCAATTTTGCAAATTTCTTGATTTTATGGGTTTCTGTTAATTTTCATGAGCTACCAGCAATATATGAAACATTTTCAATTTTCAAGTTTATGCACTCCGCGACCCTGTCGTATGTAGCTTGCTGAAATATGCACTTTTTTATCAATACCATATCTATCTAAGATTAGATGAGTATTAAAGGTTAAAAATACTCGAAGGGAGGGAAACCATCGCTTAAGCAGTGTTTGTAGCCAGCTGCCGATGGGTTTGTAGACGTAGCCTCAACTCTAAAGTGAAAGAAAATACACCTACACATAGAATTCCATGATCGAACACTCCAAATGCAGCAACGAAACCAAACTGTTTGTTAATTTCAATTGCGCTGTCGAATTACGTATATCTAAGCTGCACAAGCTCTAAATGGAATACCGACTGCGGTGAGATGTGTACAAACATTGTGAATTGAAAACTGGATTTGTGCATAGAATTCAGGGTTAGTATTCAAAAGTTTGCGGTCGCAAAATAACCCTGAGGGCTGCGGTCGCGGTCAGACAAAGTGTGTCCATGTCCAACTCTGCGCCCGCCGAATGTGAATTTGAGAATCAGCGTAAATCTAGGCCAGCGTCAGATCTTTTATAGGTTAAGCCAATGCTAGTGGTTCCCCGTAGATATTGCAGGATTCTTTTCAAAGCTGCCCAATACGAATCATCAGGGTTTGACTTAAAGAAACGACTCCCACTAAGGCGGACAAATCTGGGAGAATGGCAATAACGGCTTAAAGCAAACCGCCAGCAGCTGATTGGTAGTAACACTTTAAGCTCTATCAAAAAATTTCGAACCCGAGTTTTTCTGAAGTTTTGAATCAGAGCTTTTCTGAAGTTTAGAATCAGGGATCCGCCGGTGTGGAAACTTGCTTGCTGTTCTGCATACCAAACATTTTCAGCACTTTTTCCGACACATCTCTTCAGATTCATTTCTCGACATCGTATTTTAATCTCAACCAACACCAAGATAATAATCCGCACATGTCTTTTACTTAGCAGCAAATCCTGTGTTCTCTGTAATGTATCTTTGTTTTTTGAGGCTACAAGATCGTCAACGTAGAGTGTCAAAATAATCCTTTCTTCTTGATCATGCTTCAAGTAGATACTGTAGATGATGAGATTCGATCGTCTTAAAATTTGATCTTCTGAGAACTCATCTGTCGCCATATTCCAGGTGCATTTTTGATAAAAAAACATGCTGAGTACATTTTGAATCTTTACGGTGTGGTCTTAGCAAATCATCTTCAAATATAGTCATGTTTTAAATGACTATTTCGTTGCTTTGAACTCAAAACCTTGCGCTGTTTTGGCTCAATGTTAGAACACTCTTCCTACGGCTCTAAAGTAATCACATGAAGTGAGAGCTAAGAAATGCAAAGAAAATCATTCAAGTCGTTTAGTTGCAGCTTTGCTCAGCCGTGCTGTCTCATGACACCTGTTTGTTCAGCTGCATCTGGCATTGAATTGCCCGTACTTTTTCGCCAACACGATTTTCATAAATACGCTCAAGTCCCAGTTCTGTTCATTCTCAGCTTGATCCTTGTAACGTTATGGCAAAACTTCTTTGTGCAGTTGTACTCCTCGCTGTCTGCATCAGCACTGCATATGGTGAGTTTGAATGTACTCTAGATGACAGCAGATTGTATTGTGCAATGTTAAAATGACGGGATTTATCTATCCAAACTTAATTGTCGTTTTAATTTACTATTCGCTTTTGAATCATAACAAATAGCAACTTGAATACGAAACATTAACCTACATAACTATATAGAGTCCATTATAACTCAGAGCGGCTTCAAGCGTGTCCTTGTGAGAGTGATCTGACACAACAGTTGAGTACAGAATTGTAGTCAGTTGCGTGGGACATTCGTCACCGTATAGATGAGATCGACCGTGGCCTGATCGCAAGCGCTTCCATAACGTTTGTGTTAGTTATGTACTCTTTACCAAACTGCACTAGAATAAAACAGATAACCCGTCTAATATTTTCTCAAAATAAGTAAGTAAGTTAGATATTCTTGGCAAATAGCTATTCTAGTGTTCTTGTCATATTTTAGCAGGTCATGCATTTCACGTAGAAAACCGATGCCCTCACAATGTCCACGTGTTTACCAACAGTAAACAATATAACGTTAATCGAGGTGGCAGAGTCACTATCCCAGTTCCTGCACATTGGTCGGGGCGACTTTGGGGTCGAAGATCCCTTGGGCACCAACCATACAAGGATACTCTGGTTGAGTTCACCTTCGATGGCCACGGTAACCAAGACTACTACGATATCAGCTTGGTTGATGGGTATAATTTGCCTGTTTCTGTGGAGCCGAAGCCTGGAACCTTCACTTCTGGACCGGGTCAGTACTACTGCAAGAAGGCTCAATGTAAAATGGATTTAAACAGGCAATGTCCTCAACAACTAAAGTACAGTGAAAATGGTCAAGTGGTTGCCTGTCAAAGTGCTTGTGAGAAATTTCATCAGGATATCTACTGTTGTGCCAATCGACACGATCGACCAGAAACCTGTCAACTCAAGGATTGGCCTGTCAATTACGCTGGGCAGATCAAAGCCATTTGTCCCGACGCCTACAGCTACGCCTACGACGATCAAGCGTCTACATACACTTGCCGCAGCAACGGAAACCAAAACTCCCAATACAACGTCGTCTTCTGCCCCTGAAACGTTTAAGTGTTATGACGTTGAAACAACATGGTCAAAGTTGTAGTTCCATCAATAAAGTCATTGTAGTTATTTTTGATGTTGACTGAACATTTTAGGCTCTCGTCTGGACCCGTTTATGCTGTCTTTCCGTAAGGAGCATGCGGTCAATTGTAGTTACGTTTAAAATCTATGCCAGTAGCAGTTATTATTATCAGTTGCAGTTAGCGATAATTAAGTGCATCACCTAACCTACAAGCATTATCCGTGGGAATATTACTTCTGTTTACCTTTATATTGAATGTCGATATCTGTCTTCTATTAGCAGAAGCAAAAACAAGCAAATGTAGAAGACGGCAAGTATTTAAAACGACAAGTCAATAACTTTTTTTTTTGGTGAGGGCCCGACACCGTTTAGACACCACGTGGGGCCTGTCAGGTGTTTCTCTCCGCAGACCAAAAACGGACAAGAGGCGGAGAGAAGAAGACTACGGATAGAAAACGTAGTCCCCAAGCCAAGCCGGCGTACGGTTATTGCAGTCTCGCCCAGGGCAACCTGTCTTGTTCTTTCCAACACAGGTTGCCCCCCGCATACCTATAGAGACTAGGATGGCTGAAACCTACAAGAGCCCACTTGGAAGGCAATTGGTACAAAAAACACTGGCTGCAGAATAGGGTCGGAAGGGAGGTCAAGTCTTAGATAGGAAAGTAAGGAAACGTCCGCTGCTGTCAGGAGATGTGCTTAGAAAGTATGTATTTGTGAAAGTAGGAAAATTGAATTTTTGTTTTGTGTTATTTTATTTCAAACTTGACTGAGATACAGACATAGACACAGTGGGACCTTTTTCACCCACCATGTCTAATGCCTGCCCTCAACCAACTATTACAACCTTGTACTAAGCTGCTGACATTAACTGCAGCAGAAACTTGGCAGCAAGCCTCTACCGGTCAGCGAAATGTGCCACTCAATTTAACTGAAGGAAACACAAAAACTTAGCTTTAAAGCAAGCAGTCCTGGTTCTTTCCACTCTTTCTGGATTATTTTATTTGGCCCACGTCCATGTGCACAGGAGACTTGTGATTCCAGTCTCCCCATTGTGCTATTTTCAATAACTTAGTTTCACTAGTTTCACTCCTTGTATTCGAGCTATGTATGGAAGCAGAAGAGGTTGGAAGGAGAAGGCGACTGAGAACTTACAGGCTGTCGGAGGCTAAACTTAGAAATTACACTGAAAAATCAAACTTATGTCGGGACCGAAACTTACTAAACTTAATTATTAAGACAAATCAGAACAAGGTAGCAATCGTTTGACTAGGGATTACTTAATTGAAAAATGTGTTAGATTTTCATGGTTTCAAGTTGTGGCTGAGTCATACCGGCATAATGGCTCACATAAGCTTGTTGTACTTGAAAAAGTTTGTCTTTTGAGGGAAAACGTAATGTAGGCGGCTTTTAGGAGTAACTTCTGCAAGTGAAGCAAGTTCTCTCAGCTTTCTCTGTAGCTTTTGCGCCAGGCAGTCGAAATCTCAGCGGAAGAGAGAGAATGGACAAATGGATGTTAAGTGGACAGCAGAGAAAACAATTAAGATGAAGCGTAGTATACCAGTTGAACTTGCTATTTGGCCAGAATAGGCCTAACATCAGAACGAACGAACATATCTGCGAAAAATTTAGTCTCTAAGCCAAGCATTCTTTTCTTTTTTAGTTCGGACTCAACCACCGGTTAGGCACTGTAGTAGGCCTGTAAGGTGCTGCTCTCCGCAGTCCATTTGTAAAAGGCGGACAAGAAGCGGAGCAGCGAAGATCACGGATAGAAAACGTGATCCCCAAGCCAAGCCGGCGTGGTTGAAAAGCTATAGCAGTTGCCAGTAGCAGTTATAGTTATCCAGTTACAGTTAACGATAATTATGTGCATAACTTTACCTACAAGCACTATCCGTGGAAATTTTACCTCTGTTTACCTTTACATTGAATGTCGACATCTGTCTTCTATTAGCAGAAGCATTAATATAGTAAATATTAAATATATTAAATTTACATATTAAACATATTAAATTAACTAATCCTCCCTTCGACTTGTGATTAATTGGAATGTTTAAGAGATTGGCAACCCTGTTCGAATTACATATAACTACAGATACGTCTTGGACGTTCATACATTCATACAACAATCATAGGTTCTGCAAACTTGAACTATTTTTTGTGAAATCCTCTTTACCAGTTTTCAGGCGACAACTGAACAATTCTTCTTTTTAGGAGAATTCTTCAAAATTCCATTATTTTCTGACTAATTCCATTACAAATGTTTTCACCTAAATATGCGGGAATTGAAGCCTATGAGGTCAAATTTATATAAAGCGATACCAGGTCCTTAAGTTTGCTCTTGCCGAGCTCCACATATACTTCGTTCGTTAAACATGCATTTTACGGTAAACGCATGAGTGCGAGGGTTTAACACGTTCCTTACCACCATTTGCAAGAATCTTACATTATGCCCATTCCAAAATCAAAGTCGTTCGCTTTAGATGCTTTTGTTTGGGCATATGACTCTAATCTCGTGCGCGTGGTTGCAGACCGTCACTCAAATTGAGTTACTGGCCGACACGTAGTGCATTTTGCGAATGTGACATGTCGTTCGCCATGAGTGGCACAAAAAGGAAGAATATCCGTTACTTTCTTTGAAGATATAGTTTAAAACAAAGTTCCCACGCTCACCGGGTTAGAAAACCGGCGCAACGATTTTCTGTTGGTGAATTTCGGTATCAATCTCAAACGAAGGTGAGGAAGGAATTCTGTAATGACTTATACCCTA